>SEMN01000383.1:289424-490547 GCA_005408345.1 Macquaria australasica
GTATAAGAGGTTTTTTCTTACAGCAGTGCAGTTGATTCCCAGGCTGCTGAGTGACTCCAGAACTACTTGTTTCCTCTTGTGAACATACTCCTGTTCACCAGCACATAGAGACTGAGACTGACGGATGGGCTTCTGGAAACAATCAAGGACAGCAAACTGACTTAGACTGAATAGGAAATAATAATAATAAATAATGATACGATTTTAAAAACAGAGTTACAAAGTGCTTCACAAAGGAAAATCAAGATAAAACAATTCAGCACAATAAAAGTGAATAAAAGTGGCCATTAAAAGTGCAGAGAATGAAATAGAATAAGACACCCAACAATAAAATAATATCAAATAAGCTAAAAAAAAAAAAAAAAGGGGGGGGGGGGGTTAAATAAACAAATATACAAATATTAAAGTTTGTAAAAGTATGTGTTTTTAAGAAACTAAGAAAAACCTGATATATATTGCAATTTCCTGGTAAAGGACATGAGATAGACTGTGGATTATACACATCATGCTACTAATATACAACCTAAATCCTTTGCAATGCTCAAACGCAATCTCTCACCTCAGAAGCGGTTGTATTTCCCTCCATGGTGTCCACTGCTTTTACCAGTGATCCTGAAATCACAAGCCAGAGGCAGATTGCTGATCCAGAAAAACTTATATTTACAGTCTGCATGTTGGGGCGTGGAAACAACATTCAGTGTCAAATGAAATGCTAAAGGTAAATCCCAGCTGTAGTTAAAGTTCTGCCTTCTTCTGACTCCTCTGCAGTTCTATTTCTTTGGTCAGATGTTGCTGGTGTTAAAGTGGCTTCTTCCTTTAAGGAGCTGCTCAGGCTACAGTCACTGACCAACATGCATGTGGGCAGGCACAGGCGTGCAGGCAGGCTATTGGGCTGGGGCATGTACCAGAAACAAATCACTCAAGCAGTCAGATGTCCTTTAACTCACACACACTCAAAATGCACATCAAATTCTAGCAAGCACGCACACACACACAAGCTGCTTAATAACTACCATATGTTGGCTTCTGAGGGAAAGTTTTCTCAATACGTACCAGAAGTCAATCCAGGCTGAAAAACAAGGAACAAGGTAGATGAAGTGTCAGTGGGGATGCTTTATTTGACAGATTGAGGAACTGACTTACATACAAAAGATGGCATTCAACAGTGGTGGAAGTACTCAGATCCTTTAAAGTACTAATTAAAAAATGTAAAAATACTAAATTTAAAAGCCATGCACTCAAAATCCTACTTAAGTAACAGTACAGAAGTATTATCAGCAAAATTTACTTGAAGTGTTAAAAGTAGAAATATTCTTTCTGCAGAAAAATGGCCACAGTGAAATATTATCATAAATTGTTAATGCGTAAGCAGCATTTTACTGTCGCAGCTGGTCGAGGTGGAGCGTTCTGTGGGGCACAGAGTTGTCAGTGCTGCTGCTCCTGTGCTCTGGAACTCTCCCTGCCTGAGTACATTTCTATTTTTACGTGAAAGTCGCTCAAAATCAAGTTTATTATTAGTAGTAGTTTGGTTATTAAGTTAAGTCCATTGGTTCCCAACCTATGGATTGGGCCCCTCTAAAGGGTCACAAGATTAATCTGAGGAGCCATGAGATAAGTGGGAGAGTGAAATATTGGAAAGTTTTACCTCTTTAGGCCTCGAACAATTATTTAAAGCAGCTATAATCAATATTTCTATAATAACAATGTATCCATTATCTATATCCGCTTGTCCTTAGAGGATCCCAGCTGACATTGGGCAAGAGGCGGGGTCCACCCTGGACAGGTCAGTCACAGGGCTGACACAGAGACAGACAACCATTCACACTCACACCTACAGGCAATTTAGAGTAATCAAATAACCTAACCTGCATGTCTTTGGATGGTGGGAGGAAGCCGGACGAACCCGGAGAAAACTCCACACAGGCATGGAGAGAATATACAAACTCCACACAGAAGGGCCCCAGCCGGCCGGTGGGTTTGAACCCTCTTGCTGTGAGTGCTAACCACTAGACCTAAAACAATGTGACAATGTGAGAGGTGTGAACCTACAGAGAATTATCAGCTGAATCTGCAGCTCCCCTCGGATGTATGGAGCTTTATAGGGCGTTTCAGCTCATTGTTTAGCTGTCTGGCCCACAGCTTTACTTTTTTGGTTCACTGTCACCGCTCTCATAGCGTCGTTTACAGCCGCAGCAGGCTGCTGTTTTCAGTGACAGCTCTAAAAATCCAGTGCACACCAGCCATTCAGCAGCAAACTGCAGACAGACACATTTAGAGACTAGCTGGTGAACATAGTGGAGCATTTAGCAGCTAAAGCGTTAGATATTTTCAAAAACAGAGCTAAAACAGAGTGAATATTGGACTTACATTCGCAGAGTGGCCAGAAACATGACTCATAATGAATGATAATGTTGATCTGTAACTGCTGGATGTGTGAATAAGCAACTGTTTGCTAACAAGATTACCATATCAATTTGAAAGGTGATCAAATCTCAGTAGCTGTGGTTACATGCACACTTTTTTTCATTCTGACTGAAATCATTCCGATTGAACATTTTGGGTCAACTGTTTACATGGGATGTGATTTAATACGGTCTGGTGTTTACATGCACTGACACATTATATCGGAACAGCTGTGTGACATGCGCAAAAGTGATGAATACATCATGCATTCATCTCCCATTGAAGAGTACAGAGAGATAGTGGAGGCAGGGAACACACCCAAGTTAAGGTTCTTGGCCAGGGCCTGGAACGTGCCAAAATCAACTCAGCAGAGGCGAGTGAAGGGAGTTGTAAAGGGCCATAAGCACGTTGCTGGAAGTAAGCCCTGCATTCCCCAAGATGAGGCCCAGCTAGGAGAGCGAGTCAAGGATCTGAGCAAGAGAGGATTCCCTATGAAAAAACCAGATGTACAAGATCTTGACGGCCAATTTGCAGAAGCCAGTGAAATAAAAGGTCTTGTCCCTAAAAAGGCAGGTCACTACTGGTTTCAAGGATTTCTAAAGAGAAACCCAAGCCTCAGCATGAGGGAGCCAGAGGCACTCTCCTCTGCCTGAGCAGCCTGCTTTAACCCTGTTTCTGTGCGAAAGTGGTTCACTTCTTACAGCTAAATTATTACTGAGCTCAGGATAAAGGAAACATCTGGAACTGCGATGAAACAGGCCTACAGGACCACTTCCTGTCTACAAGAGTTTTGGCTGAAGTAGGATCGCCCTGCTTTAAAATCACTGCAAATGAGAGGGGAGAAACAACAACGCTGCTAACGTGTCTCAATGCAGCAGGAGAGTATGGGCCACTCCTTGTCATATTCAAAGGCAAAAGGCTCCGGGCTGACTGGTGTTATGGGGCATCAAATAACACCCTTGTCAGAATATCAGACAATATCAGACAATGGATGGATCAACTCTGAGGTGTTTTTGGACTGGGGAAAGCAGCAGACCCCTGTCCACATGTGTTGCTGCTTGATGGACACTGCAGCCACGTGTTTAACACAGAGTTCCTTACTGTCATGAGAGACAACAACGTACATGATGTGTGCTTCCCTCCACATACAATACACATTCTCCAGCCAGCTGACAAAAGCTTGAGGCACCATTGGAACCTGGAGTGCCGGGTCTACAACAGAAAGAATGGTGGAAAAAAGCTGCAGAGACCCCTTTTCCTGCCCCTGCTCTCAAAGGCCTGGAAAAGTGCAGCAACACCACAGAATGCACAAGCAGGGTTCAGGGGCAGTGGGATCCACCCACATAGACCAATCTCTGTTTTCTCCCAGTTTGACAACAGAACAGGATGAAGAACCTGAGGCACCTGAGACCCCTCAGTGTCCTCACCCAAGACCCCCTCCAAGCTGTGGCCCAGGCCCTCCTCCAAGCCATCGCCCAAGTCCTCCTCCTGCTGTTTAATCTGCACAAAAACCAAAGTGTAACAAGCCTAAGAGTCTACCACCATGCTAAAAAAAATTAATTTCCCCAAGGGGACAAATAAAGCTATTATTATTATTAAGTAAAAGTACTGTTAATTTATAAAAACAAGTTCTCAAGTAGAAGTAAAAGTAGTCATCAAAATAATTACTACCGTTAGCTCGAATATTTATATTACGACAGAAAATACACTTAACGCTGACCTCAATCAGTCAATCAATCAATCAAAATGTATTCATATAGCACCTTTCAAACTAATTAAATGCAAAGCAAAGAACAAAAAAAGACAATACAAGCAATAAAAATAGCCTAAAAATAAAATACTACACTAATTATATAATAGTAAAATAGTAAAACAGTAAAATGTTAACAAAATAAAATAGAATAGTAATAATCAGCAATACAATGTTGATAAAACAGAAACAGAATTAAACCATAAAATTATAAAACACTACATAAAAGCCAGACTAAATAGATGGGTTTTTAGTTTACGTTTAAAAATAATCAGACAGCATTCACAACTGGTGCTGTTTCTTTAGGGGGGTCATTTTCACCTTAATTTGATAGTGGATAGTAAAGAGGCAGGCAGGAAACAAGGGGACAGAGAGGGCAACATAGGCCCCCAGCTGGAACCAAACCAGGGATGCTGCAGCTATGTGGTATGTGCCTTAACCATTCATCCGTGAGAACTTCATTTTCCTTCCTTATTCCTGGGAAGTTTACAATCTTGTTGAGCTTTGCTGTGCAGATAATGGCACTGTTAGAGTGATATGAAGGACATTTACATGTGCATGCTGTACTTGGGGAAGATGTGCGTCAAATGTTTGCTTTTTGTTCTGTTCCTGTATGATCACCTGATGTATCTATTTGATGTCAGTGTGATTCTCATTAGTCGTGAAGATGTGTGATAGCAGGATATAAAATGGATGGGAGCTCAAGTCATTACCTTTGTGAGCCTTTCCACCCCCGTTTCATCAGACATACCTCCAGAATAATCCTGCGCACCTCCAACCATGCTGTGTGGAAATGCCAGATGGGTTGCTGGGCTGCTCTGTGCTTGTGCTGTGATGTTAGGACCTATGGGGCAACCAGTGGACAACAGGGAGGACATGTCAACAGTCACTCCTCAGATGGAAGAGGTGTCAAGGGAGGAAAGGATGCCAACTCCTGCACACAACGCCGAGAAAAATTCAACATTCGCTCCCAAGGTGAGGGAATGAAGGAAATGTTTCAGTCCAGAATCTAAATGTAGTAAATGCAGTGTTCTTCTGGGTGCAGCCACACAGAAGATGTATGTTTATCAAGTGGGTACTCTGCTGAAATAGGTTTTTTGAGTCCTGATGCTGTTAGGAAATTAATAATTTAGAGTGTATTTTTGTTTCCAAGACCACAGGTTTGCCTTCAGGATCAAAGACTGTAAAAAAGTATATTATATATATATATATATATATATATATATATATATTTCTTGTGTGTTAGCATTATTCTCTGCTTGGGAGCCAAGCTTATTTTAAACTATTCAATTTAGCTTCCGTGGTTCCCTGTAGTCATGAAATGTATTAGGAAAACAACAGGTTGACTGTCAAAAATGAAAGATTTAAAGGTCAAAGGGTGCACACACAGATTGATGCAATAACTACCTTTGTTTTTCATGCATGTTTATGTCAAAACGTATATGAAACTGAGGAACTAGCTGCATGAAAATGTTTGTCTGCGTAGTGTAAATGTTTAATTAGAAGATCGTTTCTCAGCAGAACAACAGCTTCTTTTACAAAAAAAGATGCACATTTTCAACCATTTTAATTGTGCCCCTTATTTACTGTTATGTACACCTTATAATACCACTCTGTGTGTGTTGCAGCAATATGTGTGTCAGACCCAGTCGTTGTCTGCTGGGGAGCGGGAGTTTGTCCTGAAGAGGAAACGAGTAGTTCTGAAGGCACTCAGCAGGCTGGGGATCATGTGTACACTGGTACGTCTGAGGAATCATTACTCTTAAATATGTCAAAAGTCATCTTAAAGTTTTTATACATTAATACTCTGCATATATGCCAGCTTTTGAGGATTTCTAGTGTAGCATCACTATAGCAGTTTTCATAAAAGTAAGTAAACTGACTGCAAATGGTGCTTTGTGTAGCATTTTAACATCAATTAATTATTTCCATGGTAATTTTGAAACGAGGCTAAGAGTCTACACCCATGCTAGCAGCTCTGTGAGGCTGTACTTCCACACAGCAATGCTTTAAGCTAAATGCTAACGTCAGCATGCCAACTTGCCCACAAGGAAAATGTTAACATGCTGATATTTAGCACTTATATTGTTAACCATGTTCAACGTCATAGTTTAGCATGTTAGCGTGCTAACATTTGGTGCTCAGTACTAAACATTTTTCAGATTTTTGTTTATAAACCACAGTACTGGAAAATCTTTCATTTTGATCTGATGGCGGCAATAGATGAAAAGTCAGGGGATCACCAAAGTCCTTAAGAGTTATCCTCTGGGGAACATTAATGTCTGTGCAACACTCCATGCCAATCCATCCACTATTTGTCAAGATATTTCACTCTATACCAAAGCGGTGGATAAGTTGTTTGCAGCTGTGAGTAGCACTATTTCCCAAGCCAACATTCCCCTTGGGGACAATAAAGTATATCTTATCTTAACCAACATACAGTAGCCTTCGCTAGTGTGGCAAAAACAAATTGTACAAATGGTGATAAGACTGGTGGCCTTCAGGTTTCTATTCTTTACACAATGTTTCTTCATAATACAAAACAGATGGTGGAGGAATCACATATCGGCTCTTATCCCTTTGTTTTCTAACAAATGAACAGCAGCAGTAGCACCACACAGTTATGATCCTACCAGGATTATAGACCAAAGTGAATGGTTATGGTTTGGCTTAAGTAATATTTTGGGCAAGAATCTGCAGGGGGCTTTAGCCTCTGCCTCAACTATAGCGGGATCCACAAGGACGCAGTAGCAACACTCGGGTGACAAGTAGCAACAATATTTCTGGAAAATGTTGTCTCGTCTCCGACCCTTTCTGATGGCAGAAAAACAAAACTGCTTTAATATTGGCGTTTTTCTCCATTTCTGCATTCATCCGTCTCAACTTTATTTTTCTGCTGCTAACATGTCCCATTTCTCCGTTTCCTTCCAGGATTCTGTTCCTCACATTGCAGTCTTGGGGTCAGGTGGGGGTCAGAGGGCAGCTGTGGGTCTGGTGGGTTCTCTCTATCAGATGGAAAAGGAAGGTCTGGTGGACACCCTGCTCTACCTGGGAGGAGTTTCTGGGTCAGCTTGGTAAGCACACAAGTTAACTTTCCTTCACTACTATTAACATAGTATTTTTAGTAAAAGCTTTTATTAAGGTTAAGCTGCTTCTGTGCACCTTTAATTGTGCAAAAAAAAAAAAGAGTATGTGAAGTTACTAGCTACACATAATGGAAATGATGGTCAATGTTACAAGGGAAGGAAGTGATCACCTTGTTGTCAAAATAAATACTGCTTTCTGTCTGTTGCCATCAAATTCATCTAAACCTATGTGGAGAGTGAAAAACAAAGGAAAAAGGAAGAATTTGGGCCATGCTGAGCATTGAAGTTCAGTCTTGACCTTGGAAACAGCAATTTCCTTGACCCAATGCAAATTTTGATAGTAAGTCTGCCACCGTTATCTCACACTACGTATGTGCAAAAGCTCGACAGGTAGAGTAACAGTAACTAAGAGCAACGGTGTTTAGCAGTTTCTCTACGTTGACTTTCTAAATACCAGGTGAACACTCATAAGATAATTCTCCTTCATTATTTTTCTCCTTTTCAAATACAATTTTGCTTTTTGGCATGCCTGTAATTAAATACATTGTTGCCAAAGCAGGATGTATAAGGTTTACAAAGTATAATAATTCAGAATGTAAGAAAAAGAAAGACAATGGTTTGCATATTACTGCACTATATAACATCCACTATACAACACTTCATTACTATACTACTAATGATAGTGAAAATTTTTATATATATAAAAAATCATTATCATTCAGTAATGGTGATTATCAAAACCAGTCCCATTTTCATTTGTTTTGCTGGTTTTCCTGCAGTCATTTGGCTGTGACTTGCTGATATATTTTGCCGCTTGTCAGTTTTTTCCCTATAAAAGTAAAATATTCAATTATGTTTTGTCGCTCTCTCAGGTCCATGTCCTCCCTGTACAGCGACCCACAGTGGAGCTCCAACATGGACAGAGCAGTGACCAGGCTGTCCGGTACTGGAGTCAGTCTGGAGGAGGCTCTGTCCTGGTTGGGCCAGAGGGCAAAGGAGGAGGACTTCTCGCTCACTGATATCTGGGGGCTCATAATCTCTGCTGGGATCATGAAACAGGTACAGTACAAAAATGCAGGGCAAAGCTGAAAGAAAGCAGCAGGGTTTATTCAGAACACTGCTGTCCAAGTCCTCACTACAGCTAAGAAAGTGGAACACATCATCCCAGTTCTCAGAGCTCTGCATTGGCTTCCTATGCATCAAAGAACTGATTTTAAAATACTATTATTGACTTACAAAGCACTCAATGGTACTGGTAACAGGCAGGCAGGCAGGTTCAGGTGACAGAAGCGCAAAGGAACAAACATATGGCAACCAGGATGAACCTACACTGGAACAAAGGAAGTTGGCTGGTACATGTAGGGAGGCTGATGAGGGAACGAGATGCAGGTGAGGAGGTGGGCAGGGAAGTCCCTGCAACTGCAGAGCATATGAGGAAAGTGAGAACAGGTGTGTAGTTGAGTGGGGCAGTCAAGGGATAAGGAAAGGAAGGTCCGAGGGCATCTGGTGGACTAGTGAAGAATAACACTGGGAAATCATAAATGTGGCTGGAGAGGAGGGACAGGGAGACAGACTGTGACAAATACATGTTCTGTTACAAGCCTTCCAGAGCTCCAGAGTGGTTAAGATGGGGGAAAGTACCTTATTGTGAACAGTAGTACCCAGGAATTAATCACTCTGTATTTATTTGCTAGTGAAAGCTCCATTAAATGACTATTTAAAGCTGCATGAATTTGTTTTGGGGGCAGCAGAACCAGATATAACACAACACTGACATTTTATCACCTTATGAAGTTATGTCAAATTTGTGTATTTACAAATCCAGCAGACACAGAGCAACATTAACATCCCAATGAAGTTGGGTCTCCTTTTGGCTCTTTTTGGTCTTTTTTTGCTCTGGTTTGAGAAAACATCTGGCTTTTTAGCTGCTAAATGCACCACTATGTTCACCAGCTAGTCACTAACTGTCTGTCTGTTGTTTGGTGCTGGGCAGGTAGTGTACAGTGGGTTTATCAGAGCTTTTTAACTGAAAACAGCTGCCTGCTATTGCAGGAAATGAGGTTGATGAGAGCTGTGAGAGTAAACTAAACAGTAAAGTTGTACATTATAAAACCAAAACAAGCTTACAAAACTTAATACTCCATAGAGCTGAGGGGAACTGCAGAGTTGGGTGATAATTCTCTGTGGGATAATCACTATGAGTGACCCGTTTCACAGTACACATAGTCATTTAATTCATTGTTAATATAAAAATCTAAAAAATATTGATAAATGCAGCTTTAAGGTGACCATCAATCACAGTTCCTTGGATTGTTCCTTATGCTAATGCAAAACTGAATGGTTATTTGATTGTTACTTGTGCTGTGCTTCCTTACACATGATATATATATTAAATATTATATAATATTAAATGTATAATTTCTAACAAGATAATGTGGAATGAAGACAAATGATTAGGAAAACACTTTACAGAGGCAATTTTAGCATTTCCCATAGACGCAACATTCGTGTCTTAAGTTATACAAATTCTTGTTCAATAGGTAATGGCTATAATAGGTCCCAGTCATTCTCCAGATGTAAAGCCCAGTTTTCTTTTGAAATCTTTGTTTTGTTTGTTGTTTAATGGGGCAATATGTGTGCCATCGCAGGTTGACAATTTTGCTCCTAAGATCAGCACATGACAGCTGCCGTACCATGATCATCTGTCTGTAATGCATGCATGTGTGTTGGTAGATGGCTGTGGAGAGTGAGGTATGTCACATGTGTATAGCAGTGCAGCTCGAGTTAACTGCCTTAACTAGCTCACAGGCGTTGCTCAGTATATGTGTTTAACTAAGTTTTGATAAATACAACAGAGAGAACATTATAATTTCTAGGTTCACAGTTTTCTGAGCTGGTGCTTTTTTGGCAGTTGGACCTTCGCCGTCTTTCTGAGGATGGCATGAACGCCTCCAATCCTTATCCCATCTACAACGCAGTGAACAAAAACTGCCTGCAACATACCCCTGAAAAAGGTACTGAACACATACAACTGTGCAGACAAACATGCACACAACTCAAAACTTCTCTGTGAAAAGAAACAGCAAGTATTAAAGGACTACAAACTGAAGCTGCAGACAAGCCATTCCATTTCCATTGTTAACCAGTGCAGACACTCTATATTCTTTCTTGAATATCAGGTTTATAACCTTGTAGTGCTTTCTAATATTTTCTGTCTCAGTTTTTCAGGCTCTGTCTCTCTGTCTTTGGCTCAGGTAAATGGTTTGAGTTGACTCCTCATGAGGCAGGCTTCACAGACCTGAGTCTCTTCATTAACACCTCTCATCTGGGCAGCAGAATCCATGAAGCAGACGGTAAAGGGCCAGAGATGGACATGGTCCAGCTGCAAGGTGCGTCTGGCTCTTCTGTCTGTAAAACACAATATTCTAAAAACAAGGAAATCTGTCCATAGCCAACGTTACATGGCCTAGAAAGGCCATGCTAGTGCTTTATTTTTAAGTTACCTCAAATTATGGAAGTCAAAAGTGGTCATGATTTTCCATCCTGTTCTCTTGTAACAAGTATCTTGTTATCTGATGCAAACAAAGTTGTTTTCTCATGATAACAGGTTAAATACCTCAAGAAAAGTGAAGGTCATTTTCTGAAGATAATGACATAATTGTTCTATTGTGTTGAGAACACATTTTCATTAGCCCAACATAACAAGATATTTAACTTGTGATCTTGAGATAACAGGATTAAAAAAATAATTTCAACCACATTCTCAACTGCTGTGCTAGTTTTTGGTAACGAATGATTAATTTACTTTATTTCTGTTGTTATATGTGAAATACAAAGATTCCTAAGTTTCCTAATGTTCGTGAATTACATATTACATATTTAAATGCCATTTCCTCCTGTGCCTAATTAAAAGGGCACTCCACTGATTTTACACATCAAGATTTGTATGGATTAAACAAACAAGATATAATGTTTTAATTTCTAATGGTCAGAGGTGCTGGTAGGTGGATTTTGTTAGCTTTAGACAGAGCCAGGCTAGCTGTATCCCACAGTTTCTAGACTTTATGCTAAGCTAAGCTTACCAACTGCTGACAGTAGTTTCATTTTTATCATACAGACACGAGAGTGGTATCAATCCACTCATCTAACTTTTGGCAAGAAAACGAATAAGCGTATTTCCCAAAATGTCGAACTATTCTTTTAAGGTGTCACGAGTCGAAAAGGTTGGGCCCCAGTAGGGATTCAGTTCAAATACTCTCATTTCCCAAGTTTGTCCTTAATTATTCTGGAAGTTAGAAGGTGTTATCGTCAGCATAAGTGGCATTTTTACAGTGTGCGTCCTGTATGTGTCTGCTTTGTCATGCAGGTATAGTTGGCAGCGCTGTAGCAGATGAACACAGTCTGATAAACTATATGCCTGACTGGCTGAAAGGTAAAACACTTATTTGTCTCGTAATGGGAAAAGAAATAGCCAAACATTTTTAAATGTGCGGCAGTAGAAACTAATGACTGTGTTGTTCGCTCAGGTCTGGTGGGTACAGCAGCTACTGATGAAAACAACTTACTGGATGTGGTGTTTCTCTGGGCAGAAGGTACCAGGTTTATAGAATAGTAGCTTGTAAAATACACTACATTAATACACTAGTGCATTTTATGTGTAGGTATGTATATTTATATTTCTGTGTATCAGTACCACAGCAGGTCAACAGTTTCTCGGATGTCTTGGACCGTTACATGCGTGGGTACCACAGTCTTTTGAAGCTAACAGAGGTGATCAGAAAAAACACAGAGGATCCCACTGTTTTATCTGGGCTGGACAATCTGCAGAACACACTGAGAGGTACTAATGATAGCGCTGATTGTGATAATTAATCTGAAACTACACATCCAGAAAAGGTTTTCTGGGTGTTCACAATCACCAACGAAAGTTCTTCCTATTTTACAGAAAGTCTAATCCCTACTGCATCATTTGGAAAGAAGAACCCAGAACAACAAAAGCAGATCCTTGAGCAGTGGTTTCAGAAAATGTTGGTGCCCTTACAGACTTGGAGCCAGAGTCTGGATGAAGGACCAATCAAAGAGAAGGGTCAGTGCCAGAGTCATAACCTTTTTTAACTATTGTCTGTGCTGCTACGCTCTGCAACCTGCTGACCAATGCAGTTGCTTTTTTTATTGTCTCTCTGTATTATTGCTGAGAAAATACTTTCACTAAATGAGGAACCGTGCCACCATTTTTCAAAACTGAAGGCATAACAATAAGTAGGCAAAAAAATAACCCAAAATTTCAATACAGTAGCTGCACAACCAAATACAACATATATCACCTCATAAAGTTGTTTTCTGCAATAACAGCTGCCTGCTGCTGCTGGAAACAAGGTTTATGAGAGCGGTGAGAGTGAACCAAAACATAAAAGTTGTGAGCAGTAAAAACAAAACAATGAACTGAGGCTAAAATACTCCATTGAACTGAGCAGACCTGCAACACAATCCACAGCCATGCTAGCAGCACTGTGAGGCTATTAGTTTTGCAGGTATTTGGACATAAACCAATATATATTGAGCAAATAAAAATGTTGACCTGATGATGGTGATAGGTTAAAAGTAAGAGGATCACCAAAGTTATAACAGATCATCCTGAGGGGGCTTGAATGTATGCAGAAAATGTAATGGCAATCCATCCAATAGTTGTTGAGATTTCACTCAAAACCTCAAATGTCAACCTCATGGTAAGGCTAGAAGAAAAGTCAGCTGATCACTAAAGTAATTAGGATACATCCTCTGGGAACCATGTATGTCTGTACAAAACTTTGTGCCAATCCATCAAATAGATGTTGAGATATTTCCCAGGATAAGTGACAACTTTGACTTGCTGTTCACACCAGGATCACCAAAGTCAGTAGTATTCATCCTCTGGAGATGCTGAATGTTTGTACTAAATGTCATGGCAATCCATCCAATAGTTGTTGAGATATTTCAGTCTGGACCAAAGTGGTGGACCTACTAACCGACATTGCCATCCGCTAGCATGCCGATAGCATGACTAAAAATATTCATTAATGCAGCTTTAACTAATATTGTAATTGAATATTTAACTGGTATAGTGAAGTTTATTATATGTATTAAATTGTTATATTTAAAACACTTACATTTTGCAACATTATGGATTTTTGATTGGATTTTTTTGCTACAAAACACTAGTCAACAAAGGTTTTTGACAATATTCTTAGCTTCTATCCTAAACATGATTTAAGTGTTAAGAAATCAGCACTACAGGAGACTTTTACTTCAAGGCACTATAACTAGAAGTGAATGCTAATGTTGTCCCGTAACTGCTGGATTAATAAGCAGATGTTTGCTAGCAAGTTCCCAATAACAACTTTATATGGTGATAATAAGTCAGTGTGTTTACAGCTTGTTTTGCTGCCCCCAAGTATAATGATGCCCCCAAATAATGCAGCTTTAAGTTCTTCATCATGTACAGTAACTTGCAACATGGGTATGCTGTGTTTCCCCAGTCTCTTTGTTGATCCAGAAAGTCTACCCTCTGATTGCGAATTGGGAATGGGGAACAACTGAAAACTTCCTCTACCAATACCCAGGTAAATCAATGTCACTACGCTTACTACATGTATTACATTTATAGTCCTGTGATTTGCCAGACGGATGGCGAAATACAACTGAATGAGAACAAACAGTTGTTATATTGTGATTTGTGTTGCGGGGAAGATGCTGTGGTGCCACCTTGCATCAGACTGAAGGAGCACCTGCAGCTGATAGACGCTGGTGTGATGTTGAACATGCCCTACCCTCCCTTCCTGGGAGACAAAAGAGACGCAGACCTCCTTATTGCTCTGGACTATGGGGCTGATGGCACCTTCAAGGTGAGGCGTTTGTAAATTGAGCATTCATGGTAACTGGTGTGTGTTGTAGATATATCAATGGAGACTCAGGAGCGACACATGGCACAAAGTTGGCTGATGTGTTAAAAATGAATGAAATAAATTATCTGAAACTGCTCCCTGCACAGACTCTGACTCTTGCCAGAGACTACGCAGCCACAGTGAAGAAGCCTTTCCCAGAGATAGACGACAGAATCCTGGAGGAGAAAGACTGGCCAAAGGACTGCTACGTGTTCGAGGGAAAAGAGAAGGAGCCCTCCATCGTTTACATGCCGCTCTTCAACAGACGCAACTGCAAAGGTCTGTTACACCCAAGCTCACAACACAAAACACTCATGCCAGATATGTTCATGATCATCAGTGATTTACTTCTGGTCCAGATGCAAAGGAGCTCAAAGCAAAGATGCAGGAGTTCTCCACCTTCCAGCTTCCCTTCAGCCAGGAGAAGATTGATTTTGTGTTGGAGACGGCAAAAGCCAACGTAAAGAACAACAAGGAAACTCTTCTGATGGAGATTCACAAGGCTGCTGTCCGCATGTACAAGAGGTAGGTTGGTAGTAGGTTGACAGTTTGATGTGTGTAGACTCAAATTCTTTTTTATGAATGAGCAAAACTGAATAAATGAACTAACAATGTTTTTGTCATTTTTTTCCTTCATCTTCTTAAACTTTTTTATCATCACTCCCCTCCACATCCCATCATTTTTTCTTCTTCATATCATGCTTCTCATTCTTCATTCTTCCTCTCGTCTTTTCCTTTTTCTCGTCCTTACCTCCTTCTTCTCCCCCTTCCTCTCCTTCTTCCTCTCCTCCTTTCTGTCCTTCTTCCTCCCCTTCCTTCTCTCTTTCTCCTTCTTCTTCTTCTTCTTCTTTTTCTTCTCCCTCTCCTCCTCCTGCTATTACAGGTCTTCAGCAGAGTCTGACCTCTAAACTTCATGGAGTTAGCATCACACAAGCATTGCCAAATGTATCAGGAAATATATTTTCAGTGATTTGTGTTTTATTTCTCCATTACTAAAACACTGTGTTAACTTGTTACATGCGTTAATTGAAGAGTTGCTCAGTGTGAATTTGAGTTGACATCACATTTGAAACCATGTTTATGTCTCATGACATGACTGATGGAGACATTTTGCAAACATTCATATTCATGTATGATTTGGATGTAGTAACTTAAATGAAACACTAGAGGTCTGTCTATGTTCACCATGTTTGTGTCAGTAAAGAGTTTCTCCTGTATTATTCCCATTGCCAGAACGCTGGCAACAGAACAGTGACATTCTGAAGAACACTTTACAGTTATTGAGATTATTTATGGTCCTCCATATTACAACTGTGTTCCTGCTCATTTTATGAAATTGTTATTAATTTGATTTAAATTTTCTGAACTCTCACAATAGCAATTACATGTTTTCAATGATGTTTTTAATCTAATAAAAGTTTACTCTGGATACTCTGGTTCTGGATTGAATGTAATGAATGAAATGTTACTCTGTCACTCTGTGTGCAAAGTAATAGAAACCTGCTGGCTGCTCTTTAACAAACGTACAAACAAAAAAGCAAATAAGGCTTAAACACTAACTACAGGAAGTATTCATATTCTATTTTTCAATTCAGTTCAGTTTTATTTATATAGCGCCATATCATAACAAAGTTATCTCAGGGCACTTTTTCATATAGAGCAGGTCTAGACCGACTCTTTATATTTACAGAGACCCAACAATTCCCACCATGAGCAGCACTAGGCGACAGTGGCAAGGAAAAACTCCCTTTTAACAGGTAGAAACCTCGAGCAGAACCAGACTCTGGGTGGGTGTGGTACTTTTGAAATGACAGCAGATCGTGTGATTTTTGGAAGATTGCAGGCAGAAATGAAAGGCTGTCTGAGGACACCTTTCTTCCATGAATATCTTCAAAGCTATGGGAACAGTCAGTCAACAGAAATAATTCATCATTTCAGTTTGTTACTAAGTTGTTTTGTCTGCAAGCAAAATTTGAATCTGCTTGCATTGTCTGCCATAGTGTCTTTTCTGATTCTACCACTGAGTATTTTAGTTTCAAATTCTATAAAATGTCCTTTAAAGGAATAGTTCAACATTTTGGGAAATATGCTTATTTGTGGGGGTCAACTGATGTGTTTTTTTCAGGTCCAATACCAATTATTAGTAATCAATGTGACAGATAACCGATGAACATATGCAGTAAAAATTAGTGTCTTAGTGTCAAAATTTAGAATAACACAAACTCCAACACAAAATTTAGTTTAAATGCATATGTTTAATTAAATGCTGCAAAAGAGAACTTTTCAACATTATCTTATCATTACAGCAAAACTGCTTTGGAAAGCCTTTAAGTTGGTTTTAATTATTTAAATGTAATATATTAACAACATGTGATAACAGGGAATCTGTCAGTCAAAACTAAGCTACTCTTTACAAATGACTACTGTAGCTGAATACAATAGCAATAGAAGTGACTATTCAACTCTGTTAACTGTACACCGTCTATGCAGTGCATATATGGATTAAAGGGAAACTCCAGTATTTTTAAATCTGGGCCCTATTTTTTTTTACATATTTTGGGGTCTAAATGACTAATAGTTTTGGAACTGGTCCAGAAGATCGCCTCCAACGGTATCCGCAAACGGGCTGCAATGGTTGCAACGTAAATGTTGCAAAGTACATCCACTGCTTGTTGTTGCCACTGACAGGCTCAGATTGTTATTCTAAGTGTCTGACAACATTATGGAAAGGATCCCTACAGAGACAGACTGTTTTGTTAAAGAGTAAGATCCTTTTTGTTCAACCAGGAGCAGAAGATTCGCTTAAGGAAAAGTTGCACTCTCACGTACTTTTCACAGGCACAAATTGCACTAAAGGATTACGTTGCAGCCATTGCAGCCCATTCACGGATGCTGGCCAAGGCGATCTACTGGACCAATTCCAAAACCTTTGGTAAGTATTAGTCATTTAGACCACAACATTTGTAAAGATAGGGCCCAGGTTTATAAATACCAGAGTTTCCCTTTAACACAGGCCTTAGATGCATTTCCATTACATCTAAAGTCTTTAACAACAATATCCTGCACCTCACTTACCACCATACTTCAGTAACGTGAGCTAGCAGTCTGGGTTGAGAGTATGACCGGCCTTGGTAAGCAGTGTTGGGGATAACGCGTTACAATAGATCTTCATTAGAACTTGATTTATTCCTCTGATTGGTTCCTGCTCAGTATGTTGTGGTTCAGTTCTGTTCTTTATTATCCTGTTTCCCTCTAACAAACCCTCTCCATCCTTCTCTTTGCAGTTCCTCCAGTCCACTCTGACACATGAATGATGTATCAAAACTTTAACAGATAGAGATGCTCTCTCTCTCTCTTTGCTGTGATATCTTCTTTCTCTCTTTTCCCACTGCAGCATCAACAGAGCTCCTCATAGTTGCCTCTGTCTCTGTCTTTCTGTCTCTTTCCTGTCCAAGCGATGTCAGGGACTCGCGATGTCCTGCAGACAGCTAGTGAGGTCCTGGAGGGTGTTGGGGTCTAAACCGCTATCTGCCTCCTACAGGAAGTGACTCAAGCCTAAACCTGACCCCAAAGCTATTATGTGGTATTGTGTATCTCTCTCTCCATCTCTGTCTCTGTGTATGTCTGATCTACCATTAGAATAGCTTTGTTGTATTGTCCTGTATAGCCATTTAGCAAATGACTGTGGAAACTGACAGCTTACACTGCAGGGAGGACCCAGACAAATGGGGAAAGAGTCCAGTATTTTAACAATTGAGGGTATATACAGTAGGAGATTTATGGTTGGATGTAGAAACACGGGTACAATTTAACAGTGAAACATTTGGACTGACAAATGAAAGGTATTGACAGCTGCACTGATCAATTATTTTACATTAACAGTGGATCAAATGTCTATGGGTGACGCCAAAGGGGTCACTTGTAGAGACGAACCCACAGAGAATTATCACCATTTCTGCAGTTCCCCTCATATCTATGGAGTGTTTTAGCAACTTTGTGCTCATTTTTTGAGAGTTTTTTGGCCCATAACTTTACTGTTTTGGCTCACTCTCACTGTAAATATAGTGGAGCATTTAGCAGCTAAAAAAGTGGAGCCAAAACAGCAGATGGGACATGGGCCAAACTGATATCAAAGTACACGTCAAATAAAATGTTCCCAAAGATGGTTTCATTTTAGGTAGTTCTTATCACGCTGATGTTTGTTCAAGTGTTCATTTTTCTGATAAGTTTGGTTTTAATTCGTTATTTGATGCTATAAAAAGGGGGTGTCGCATCATGATTGACAACTGTGATTTGATTGTGAATGTGCTTGCCATGGTTCGTTGTATTTATTGTGTGAAAAGCACAATAAATACAACGTTACACAATGAAAGCTTTGAAATATACAATGCAAGACACAATATAGCATTAAATCTACCCTTAAATCTAGATGACTTGTATTTAGCCTACATGGCTAATGCAGTCGCCGTTGAAATGCTCCAGTCTTTGTTCTCTGAAGAAAGAAGCTGTTTGCAAATCCGTGGGCCTGAATTATGAATCTAACCGTGCTCTCGGATTTGTACATTTACACATGGCTCTTTTTTTTTTCCCAGCTGACCCCAGGGGGGCTCCGTACCTTTCCTTTGGGGTCAACTTCAAGACAAACACATCGTTTTTAACCTCACTACTGCTGTGGTACTTTTATATCATGATGTATAGGCCTACTGATCATTTCATCCTGTAGGGGTCAGGAGCAGGCTTTAGACTTTTAGCCCTGTTTATTGTAGTAATGCATGGACATATAGGCTGTCATCACCAGGGCCGTAGCCAGGATCCTAATAGATTTTTAATAGTTTATTTATTCAGTTCACTGACACCAAAAAGAAAGTCTGAATAATCATATTTTCTGTACATTTTATTTCCCCACATGAAGGTCTAAATGCTGTTTTGAGCCTTTATCACCGAAACAAAATTCTGGTGTGAAATACTGATTCTTCAATTTATTTATTACTTTTGGACATTAAACAGAGTCTATAAATACTGGAATCAGATGCCATGTCCTTAAAAGCTGCAACTGTCTTCAGTGTTAGCTATACTGCCCTAGATTGGGTTGCACCATTCATAAATCCATTACTAAGTTTGTGGGTAAAGTTCTTAGTAACCACTAACTAATTTCAAACTAATGGTTTATTAAATTGGGTTGCATCATTAACTTAAGGAGCTAGTTAAGACTTAAGTAATGTGGAAATCAGTTGATAGAAAAAGTCTGTAGCCATGCCAAAAGATATATTAACCTTACCAGACAATCTTTTGTAACGTATCTGTTTTGCTTATATGTGCATACATGGAGAAATATGTGTGCTCATTAGTAGTCTGCATGGAGTTTAGAGTCATAAGCTAACCTAACCGTTATTTGGACATTTAAGCTAACGTTATGTTTTGTAATTTGAGGTGTATTGAGTTATTTTTGTGAAAAGTAACTTCACAAAAGTTTACATCATTATGATCAAGTGTCAGGTCAGATATGTACCATATACCACCTCTTTTACTCTAGTCTCAACGTGTCATCTATTAGCGCGCTAACGTTAGTTTTGTCAGTGTAAATATCTACTAACAACTAATCCCTACATAAGAACTGGTTTATGTCGTACAACCCTTTTTAACTGAGTGATGTGTAAATCACCACTTAGTAAACACTTAGATGATAATTAGGCTAAGTTTGAACTTACAAACCTCCTGTTCACACAAAACTTCAAGTGAGATAGAATATGAGAATAGCATAAAGTCATATTTTTATGAAAACATAACAGATGTATTGTTTGTATCAGTTATCTTAATGATGCTCACTGACTGGACTTAATGGTTTACGTACATTTCAGCATCTCAGTGTGTTACAGCTCCAGTTAACCAGGACTAATGTCTTACTCTTGCCTGCTCGTGTTTCAGGTCCATGGTGGAAGTCGGTTCTTCCTTTGTTGTTGAAGAGTGCATGCAGTGTGTAAAGGCACCTAACTCAGAGACACACACACACCCACAATGTGGAGTCACGTTGCCTTATGTCATCTCCAATCTCTATGTTCTCCTAATGTGTTTTTCTTTTTTATCCTCTCCCCCTCCACTGTCTCCTTGTATCACATGTGCACTGTCAGCTTTTACTCTTGTTTTTCTCTCCAGCCTCCGTTTGTCATGTTTTTTTGTTTGATTCGCACACAATTCTTTCATTTCTTAAAGCAGCAATATTTTTATTTTTTTACCCTGTTCAATAGCTTTGATATACAAATGACCAATTATAAATTGGTTCGCCTCCAAAAAATGTCCCTTACAGATACAGTTGTTGCGACATAACACAAAGTACACAACAATTTCAACATGTTGTTAGCAAGTCTTTATTTATGTCTCTTTATTTATGTCTCTTTGACAATACATGAAAAAAGCACCATCATTTCACAGACAACCCATCAACAGGGCAGATGTAAACAGCTGCTACAGATGATCAAGGAAACGTGGCCATGCACGGATACGGTTGTCATTCATCGAGCGGTGAGTTGACAGCATCACCAACCCACCGACAGCGATGAATGTGAACCGGAAACCTGCACTGGTAGAGGACTGTGACTGTTGATTTTGTCAAGCTGTGCTAAGAAGCAGGGCCGTTTCTTGCTATATGCAGACATGGGGCCCCTGAAGCCACCAGAGGGACACCAAGCTACCATTTTAGCCTCTTTTTTTTTTTTTTTTTTTTGTCTAGAAATGACTGGTCTCTCTTGGTAGCCATGCGCCCTCGTGTGCACCTATGTGCTCAAAAAACAAATATATATATATATACATATATATATAGGGACCCCCAAACAACATTTTGCATAGGGCCTGCTAAGAAGGGACCCACAGTCATTATGGAGAGGAGGAATGATTATAGTGACCAAAACCTCTTTCAGTGTACACATAGGGATGTGAGTATTGTTTTAAGATTTGAAATAAACCACACAATGACAATAGTAATACATATTGTACAAAAAGACAGAAAAAAACACTTCTTTCACTTTTGCATGCTCTTTCATTTCTGCAAAACAACAGCAGTAAAACTTTTAACTCATTAAACATGGGAAAATAGTCTCTCACCACACAAAGGAAAACTTTCTCATTTTAGATAGTTAATTAGAAAGCTCAACTTAGCTTGTGTAACTGTTAACTTTGTTACAGTAATGAGCCATTAAGTTTTGTGATAAAGAGAAAGTGTCCCTATAATGCTCGTGTCTCATTTTTTAAATTTGGAATCATTTAATATCTTTTCAATATCAAAGTGCTTGCTTTAACAAGCTTTTTTCCCAGCAGACCTTTTGACTTGCCATAGCAGGAGAAGCACAGGTGAACCTCATAACATTAACGAGCAAGTAAGCCAAGCAGCTGAGCCAGTTTGCACAATACCAGGCCTTGTACTGGTGCATCTAAATGGAATGCAGCCATTGTTAATGTCATTAGTTATACCTGTGTTTGGTGAGTCAAGATTTCCTCCCATATAACATCTAAGTGCTGTAGAGATGTGGAAGGCCATGTGCAATACACTGTACATGTATATGGTGTGTCTGTGTATGGACTCATGGTGGTGTGTGTGTGTGTGCGTCAGACTGATGTGAGCTCAAGTGTAAGGGTACACTCAACGCTCGATGGTTTCTCTGAGTCACAAACTCACCGACAGCGTTGAATGTTCCCCAAGCCTTGAAAAACTCAGGCTGACAGCGTGCTAACAAACAGCCTGTCCTCCAGTGCTGCGAGGGGTGGACAGCCATGACAGGGAGGACCCAGGGGGACACTAAACAAGAAGAGACAGGAGCTCTGCAGGTGCACGCACACATTTTAACCAGTGATGTAGTGGACAGCAAACCTGCTAAAACCAGAGGATACTTATATTTGTCAGGTTGATATTAAAACTATGAGAGGAATGTGTAAATGCATGGTATTGAGGTGTGTGTAGGAGCCTAAATGCAGTTTATTTTTCTTTGACTAATTAGCATGCAATAATTTAAAGAGGTATTGCACATTTAAACGTGTTTTTGGAGCTGTAAACTAAATGATATGACTGTACTGTGATGAAACACATCAATAGTGTTAATGCTCACATTTCTTACCAAATTTATAAAAATCAGCATTTCATGGGTTGAAAATGGCTCAACACGCCATCTACTGTTTTAAATCAGCCCTGAACCTGCGAGGCCAATGCTGACATAGAGTCAACCAGCTGGGACCTGCCTACGTCATGACATTTATATAAAAAAGACTCTAATCAGTGTCAGTCAGTCTCCCCCGTGTCCCCTGACCTGCACATTATGTAGCTACAAGGCCACACCACACAATTTGAGGGCGTAGTTACACTTTAAGTTCATATGTAAAACAGCAATAATTTACATTGTTAATTGATTTAGAAGGAATTGGAAGAAATATTTGCAGTATTGACAGGTTGATGTATTTACAGTTTATATTTACAGTAATGCAATAAGTCAATTGTTAGATTCCTTGCACCTAAAATGTGCGTGGATAATTTAAAATGTATAATATTTCCTTTATATTACATTTGTAATATTTGGGAATAGGTGACTATGATTGTTGCTTCCTAGTAACGTACCTTTTACTTGCCTTTTTTATACTCATTAGAAGAGAGCTTGGGGCAGTCAGGCAAGCGGAGAGTGGAGTTTTTTGACCTCTCTTCTCTCTCATGAACAATTCTTGCTTGAATTTGGTTCAGTAATTTGGTAACCTTGGAAATGGACAGTTGATCTGTACCGGTTTTTTCTTGTGTCAAAGCAAACAGTTCAACTTTACAGAGTGGTCCTGTGGATTATTTAATGTGGATTAGGATGAGGGGAATCATTAGAGCGTCAAGCTAACGCTTCATTCATTGGAAACCAGTGTGGTCGCTGTTATCACTGTGTATATATATATATATATGTGTATATATATATGTATATATATATGTATATATTATGTATATATATATGTGTGTATATATATATATATATATATGTGTATATATGTATATATATATATATATATGTATATATATGTAAATATTATGTATATATATGTATATATATATGTATATATGTATATATATATGTGTGTATGTGTATATATATATGTATATATATGTATATATATATATGTCCTCAATTCATCAGTGATGTTGTCAAACTCCACTATGAATTATGTTCCAGTGGTTGTGAATTGAATTATCTTGGATAATGATGGTGATTTTGTCAAATTTGTCAATATTATTCTTTTTTTGCAGATATTTTAAAGGGCTTGGTCAACAATGGAAACTCACAAATACTGCAGCGAATGGTTGAATTTGAGCGTGTTATAATAAATGCAAAAGAGTCTTGAGCATAATTTTAAAAAACATTTCCCAACAATGTATCATGACACAACACTTAAGGTATCTGTGGGTTTCAGTTTGAATTGAATGCCACTGAAATACCTTTTTTCCGCGCAAATCAGAATTAAGATTTAAGACCATTTTAAAAACACTAATAAACAACAAAGCTGCCAAAACTAGGCAATTTCTAACCTCACACACAAGCGATGTGAACACTGGACAGAATGCATACTGTACCACCAGCACTGCTCAGGATTCATTTGTGAGTGCTGGGAAACCTCACTCACAATAACTGGATTGAGGACTCTGGTTTCTGTCAGCGTCTGATTTTGAATGTGATGGAGTCTCTTTGTCTCACAGCAACTGCAAGTCATACTGTAAGTTTTAGTTTTATTTTTTCTTCTCTACGGCTGTGTCACGTTTTGTTTACCACTACATCCCATGTTTATAGGACTTACCTGCACTAAACAGTTGATGTCATGACAGCACGGGGCTCCATATACAGTTGCAGCTGAAACACAGAGCCAAAGAAATGACAGATATTTGGTCAGTACAGGTAGAAATCAGTCAAATATACAGTATCGGTCAATTACTGCTCAACACATGCAAAGGCATTACATCATAAATATACATAATAGTGCTATTGTCAATAAATATATGTCACTAGTAATACATTGTAGCTGAATAATATTGTATATCATGTGTAATAATTGTAAATGTGCTTTAATAGAAATAGAAAAAAAGCATGACATACAAAATGTCAAACTCCTTGCATGCTAGACAATGTTTTATTTATTTAATGTATATTATTGTATTGCGATGCGAAGCGAAACATAGCTAATTTGACAATGCTAATAACATAACTCATAACTATGTGCAATAACGTATTCATAACTTATTCTTATTGGTACTTATCGTATTTTACTCTATTTTATTTCCTTTCTGTTAGTACTTCTCTATACATGAGAGCGACTGTAATCGCATAGTTTCCCCTGAGGGGATCAATAAAGTATTCTGATTCTGATTCTGAACAAACCAAAACACAGAATAGTTGCTCAAGGGCAAAAATAGTTTTAAAGAATAGGATGAAAATAATTTGCCCTGATTGTTGCCTTGTCAAACTACAACATTTTTTATTCATTCATGTTGTTTATAGTAAAAAGCATCATGGATGTAAAATAAATGACATAAGAGATATTTCCTCCAGTGTATTATTTCCTTCAGCATTATTATATTAAGTATTGTCTCACCCAAATATTCCACCTATGTATGAGGCCACAGAGTAAGCCTGTATGAGTGTGTGTGTGGTCATAAAGTACAAGCTAAACACTGCTACAAGCGCCTAGCCTTACTGTTGTTGGGCTGATTGTGTGATGATGGAGGTGGGGGGGGAGGAGGAGGAAGGGGAGTCAAGGGTGAGCGGAGAGAATAGGACGGGGGGTGGGGGGGATTGTCTGGGTGAGACGAGTGTTGATCGATTCCAGGCTTGGTATTTTCCAGACAGGCTGAATGGTAAAGGTCAAAGGTTAGCTGCTCTTGTTTCCTATGAAAGAGAGGCTGTGTGTGTGTGTGTGTGTGTGTGTGTGTGTGTGTGTGTGTGTGTGTGTGTGTGTGTGTGTGTGTGTGTGTGTGTGTGTGTTTCCATGTGCAGTGGCAAATATGCATGCGTGTTTGTGCGACATTGTGTTAAAACCGTGTTTTTTCAAGTCTCTAGTCAGGCAAAGCCATGCAAGTGAAAGGATCCATCTCAGACTACTTCTCTGAGGGGAAATCAGATGGGTGTGTGTGGAAGCATGTGTGTGTGTGCATAGGTCTATAGTTTTATTGTGCCTAAATGTAGTATTTTGTCTGTTATTTACGCTATTTAGCTGTTTTCTAACATTCACAGTAGCTAAGCGTTTTTATTTGATTATTTTTCAAGAGGAGAAATGTTTGAATTTATTAGTCATTACTAAAAACAAAATGAAAAATTGATGAAAAACAAATACTTCACAAATCTGAGTGATTTTTGGAATATAAATATACCGGTTGCAGGTCAAACTTTCTGTCATTTCAGCATTTACTTGTGATTGAAAACCTTGGAGCAACATAATCAGAACTCCATGGCATTTTCTCTTAATTTTTCTTTTCTTTATCTATAGTAGAAGCATATTCTGTGCTGCCCTCACCTCCACTACACACTGTTTACTGCTGTTGTTTACTGTAAACTTTCAACAGCATTTCCTATTGGATTCCTGGATTCCTGGGAGCAAATGTGTTTAAACCTGTCAGGTCCTTTAATAAAAATCCAGGTATTTTTCAGTGAAGTTCTGAACTGCTGAACACTGAACTCTAACAACAACTAACACAGATTGTGCAGGCAGGTGGTTGGGTGTCTTGCTCAAGGGCACATGGGGAAAAGCTAAAAAATAGACCCAGCTGCTGCTGTCGGGATAAAATCTGACACTCTGGCTCTACAATACTGTGCGTTTGCGTGTGTGTTACTATTTGGCCTTCTGTTTGTATTCAGCTCCACCCAGACTGTGGCTGCTCACATAACTACATTGCAATGACATGGTGATGACAACACACACACATAAACAATGTCTCCTCAAACAAGAGATGCATCCTTTCACCTGTGTGGCTGTACTTCAATATTGGGAGCATATAGATGGATATTTGTCATCACAAACACACACACACACACACACACAAAGATCTAGATAGGTAGAAATGCTAATTGTGGCCTCACAGTGATGTCTCAGCACACACAGCTCAGGTAACAGCAGTCAAAATAAACATTTAACACTGCTGACCTCCACACACATACATCAAGGAAGAGAGACATGCCACAGATGCATGCATAAGTACACATCTCACACACACACTCAGTCGTACAGTGTTAAGTGTTATGTCAAGGTCACATCTATTGTATTTGCACTACTCTCTGTGTATGTGTGTGTGTGCATGCATGGTTGTGTGTGAATGCATGTGTGTCTGAATGAGAAGACAGATTGTGGCGACTGGACTATGAGGTAAATAAAGGAAAGGGAGACATGGGGTGGGGGGTGGGGGTGTGAGTAAGTGAGTGAGTGGTGGTCCTCCTACCTCCTACCTCCCTCCCTCCTTCGCTCATTCTCCCACTCATTTGCTCCCCCTCCCCCACCTGGGACTTGAACCCGTGACCCCCCGGTGAATGAGTTCAAGGGAGGCACCGCCATTACTGGGGATAATACTGGTCTGTTTGTGCGAGTGTGTGTGTGAGTGAGAGTGTGTTTCAAAGTGAACTGAGTTGAGTTCACTGGTGTGTGTGTTTTTGTGAGAGTGTGTTTACGGACAGAATTCCAGTGTTTCTTAAAAGCAGATTTTTACAGTAGGAGTTCTGAATTAGAGGTTTGCTTCGCGTAAGGCTAAAATTATTAATGCAAATAGATAAGTATGTGTGTGAGTGAGGGTGTGAATGAGAGTGTGTTTCGGAGTGACCTGAGTTGAGTTCGCGTGTGTGTGTGTTTTTCTGAGTGTGTGTAGAAGTGTGTTTACAGACAGAATTCCTGTGTTTTTAAAAAAGTTCATTTCTCAACAGGAGTTCTGAATTAGAGGTATGATTTGCTTATCAATAACATTATTAATGCTTATGGATATTTATGTGTGTGTGTGTGTGTGTGTGTGTGCGATGTCAGAGCTAATGAGAATGGTGATGCCCCCCCCTTTGCTGCTGGGTGTGTGACCGAGTCTGCATCTCGCTACCTGGTCCAGACTGGATCAATACTTTAATCTAATTGTCATTCACTTCCACTGGGACAGCCAGACACACACACACACACACACATATATACAACACACACAGCACATGCAACATGCATATCTATACAGGCGACCACATGCATACACACACACACTCCTAAAAAACAAATGTACACTTGTAAAAAAAACATGCCCATCCTTCACACTCAAGCAGCCAATCACACGAGAAATCATGAATGAAAATCCCCATTGTGTGAATGCACTCACTGCTATGTTAGCACGCAGCCTTGGCGTCCTTTACTACATCCACTTCCATGCTCAACTCTGCACTCTTTCCCTGCCTCCCTGGGCGTTCCTCCCTGGCGTTGCATCATGCATGCACATCAGTGTCGGCAAACATCCGCTGACACACTGTCACATCACATTCATGTCTGCCAGCAAGCAGCCTCTCCCACAGGGTGACAATGGAAAGTAGATGCAAGGGCTGCTCCGGGATCAGAGCCTGCCGCATGCACAACAATCAGCCTGGAAATTGGAAATAAAGGCGCAAACTGACTTACCCAACATCCTCTTCTGCAGGAGCAGTAGTGTCTCCGTCCCTCTTTCTCTGCATTCCTTTATCTCTACACCTCCTTCTTTACCCCTCCCATTGAAAAGCCAAGCCACCACTCTCTCTCTCTTTCATCCTCTGTTCTCATCTTTCACTCATCACCTCTTCTCCAAATCCCTTACTATTCCTCACTTCCTTCCTTCTCCTTGTTTCTCTTCCTCCTCCTGCTCCCCCTTCTTGTCTGTCGTTTATCACACTCTTTCCCTTTCTTTCTTCCTCTCCGGCGGCTCTCCAGTGTCTTCTTCCTGCTGCTGTAAACTGCAGACTGTCTGGCGAGAGAGAGAGAGAGAGAGAGAGAGAGAGAGAGAGAGAGAGAGAGGAAGCGTGGTCGAGAGAGACTGAGGAGCAATGGGAAGTGCAAACCAGGACACACACAGCCTCTGTCACTTTGAATGAATATTGTGCACACTCGGCTTGTCTCTCCTCCCCCTCTCTTTCTCTCTCTCTTCCTCCCTCCCTTTCTCTGTCTACCAGACACCCCTCCTCCACTCCTCTCTCGCTTTGCCCTCCTTCGCTATCTCCTCCTCCTCCCTCGCTGCTGCCTTCAAACATGTTCACACTCCAAGACTGACTGACATTATAGAGCTGCACTTACTGACATCCCCCCAAGACACACACACACACACACACTTCTCACTCTCCTGGACCCAGACAGTTAACCCTTTTGATGCAACTGCACATCCTGTCTGTTTGTATTTATTATCATCTTCTAAGTAGATGCTGTTTTCCAAGCGCCAGTCAGTGTATTTTTATATAGATTCCTGAACTCATTCTCCTTTTTTTTATTGTATAGTAGTTTATAAAATGTACAAACTACTAAAGTTCATAATCTGTTGGGTAATTTTATCACCCTCTATCAGAAAATTTATATTTTCATCTGTGAAATTTATGTCCAAAACTCACATGTACCAATATGTGAATTTATCACATGTGAACTGGGTTTAACATGTAGAATCACATGTGGAGTTGATGTTTGCACATGTGATGTCTTACATTTTATATGTGAAATATCTGAAAGTCAATGCATTTCTGGCTGTGTGTCATGTAAATGTATGTGCTTGTAGTTTATCCCATGAAATATATGAAAATCACATGTGCTTACATCATGTGAATTCATCACATGTGAACTGGGTTTCACAAGTATGTGAAATGTATGACGGTGATGTTCTACAAATCACGTGCTCATATCATGTGAATTTATCACATGTGAAATGTGTTTCACAAAATACGGAAATTATGCTTTCACATGTGAAATGTCTATCACACATTGTGTAAGATTGTAAAATGTGCCGTCCTTAAATATATTTTTTTTTCCTGCACACAAGTTATTTTGCACGCAGGATTTAATATTATCTGTCAAGATTTAGGGGCTCCGTAGAAATAAGTTTCACATATGACAAACCACGTATGTGTGCAGGTGAAATTATATCATGTGAAATGTATGTTTACATGACATCTGCTCATATCATATGAATTGATCACATGTGAAATGGTGCTCCACATCAAATGAATATGTGAAATGTGTTTCACATGCACTTCTTTTGTAAGGGTAATGTTCTTTTAGTCTGAAGGAGTCTGAATCTATCTAGAAACAAGAAAATCAGCAAAACAGCTTTCTTTCTTTTGTTTTTCTAAAAGGAATGGCAACATTTTGCTTCCCATTCAGCTTGTTTCAGGATTTTCTTACGTCCAGGCACATGATGCTGTTTGAAGTTACTGTACAGAGAATAGTTAATTATCTGTACATCATAGTCTGTGGCTGATCCAATTCATAAATAGTTATGAAAGCATTTTAAATGTAGTAATAGTATATCTCTGTTTGTGTGTTTTGCATACATCAGCAGCACACTGCCCTCTATACTTGTATTTTCATTTACACCGTTACTTTACCCTCCTCCATCTTCTGCAACTTATCCCCCACTCTCTCCATCATCCTCCCTCCTTCCTTAGTTACATATTGATTAGGTCGCTCAGTGTGTGTGTGTGTCATTGCGTGCATATGTGTGTGTGTGTGTGTGTGTGCGTGTATGAGCCTGGTCCTGCTGTGGTCAATGAGGTCAACATGGTGGCCAGACAGACATCCCCACCCCCTTTGTTTTGTTCCCTCTGCATCCTCCATCACCTCCTGCTCTCCCTTCTCAGGGTTAGTGAGTGTAGTCGAGGTAAAGGAAGCGCTGAACTACAACGTCAGCACCCTTCATGAGCTCACCTAACAGCTCAGTTGATAGCAGCTGACAGAAAATGAATGCACTGGCTTGCAATGTGTACCACAGCATCACATCATGAGTTTGATGTGTTCATGTGGCAAGAAGCGAGATTGGACAGTTTTAGCACTGAGATGAACATTAAAGCTGCTGTGTGTATCAAGATATACATTCCCTGATTTTGTTGTAATGCCCAGTTGAACCATCCAAATCCCCAAATTTCCTCACAGGAAAGCCAACACAGTTAAGAGTTAAGTTTCCAAACCATTAGGTGGAAGGAAATTGCAGTACCCTTAAGATCAATATGTTCATCAAAAACAGGTATTTATACATGTGGAAATGTTGCAGATTATTGTTTGAAGACGATCAGTTGACGTCCCTCGCCTCACCAATCTTGTCTTTGCATTGAAAGAAGAAAAAAAAAAGCAGCATGTTTTTCAAACAGCACCTGACAGTGACCGCCCTCACTGACCCCTATGGCCGACAGATTCTCTGTCTGAGTGGAGGAGGGGCCAGGATGGATGGGAGTGCAGGGGTCGACAGAGGTCATAAGGAGGGAGATGCACGCAGAGGAAGCTTGAAAGGATGCAACACAAGAGGGAGGCGACAGAGACAACAACACCATATATTCTTTTACATTTTGACTTACTTGCTTGTCAAATTGCTGTGGTAAAACATAAGCTAAAACATGAACTGAAGTTGATGATGAAGCAAACAGCCATCATTTGAGAAACATATGTTATATTTTGTTTATATTACAAGAAGACATTAATGCTAAATTTTGATTAGATGTTTTACAGCAACAAATAGCCCAGCTGAGGTCATAATGCTTTTTAGCGGTGCTAGCAGTGTGGCTATAGGGATGGTCAGTCAGTCAATTGGTTGGTCAGTCGTTCGATCCACCACTTTGGTCATAACGGAAATATCTCAACTATGTTTAATTGCCATGAAATTCTGTACAGACATTTATGCCCAGAGGATGAATCCTACTGACTTTGGGGATCCTCCGACTTTTTCTCTAGCGCCACCATCAGGTTGACATTTTTTTTTTTTTTTTTAATGAAATGTCTTTTTATTTAACTATTGGACGGATGGCCATGGATCCATTCCGGATAATTTGTAATCACTGGTGATCCTCTGACTTTTCAACTAGCGCCATCATCAAGTCAAGATTTCAAATCGTCCAATACTTTGGTTAATGACGAAATATCTGCAAAACTAATGATATTCCCATGAGCCTCATCTGTACTTTGTGATCGCTAATTAGCAAATGTTAGCATGCTAAACTAAGACAGTTAACATAGCTAAACATCAGCATGTCAGCTTGCTTATGTTAGTATGTTAGTATTTAGTTCAAAGCACCACTGTGCTTATATATGGCCCCAAAGAGTAGCATAGCATGACTGCAGACTCTTAGGCTGAATTCACACCAAACCAAGCGTTGGGGTGATTAGCGCAGGGTTGTGCAGCAGTGTGGGAGTGTCACTACATGGCCATGCTGTTTGTAGCTCAAGTAGAAATACTAACCAGAAATCCCAACTTGAAGAGCAATACAACACCAAGTGACTGCACGATTAACGTCTTTGTACTCCCTCGTGGCAGGGCTGAACAGCTCTGGAAAGGTCATCACAGCGGCGATCAATCAGTCTCTCTTCCATCTTCACAGTTGCTCTGTAAACAGCAGAATGCTACATTGCTACATGATGAACAAAGTTCTTCTTCACCTGGGCGCCTTCCAGTCTGAACGCTGGCTTGCGTGATTGGCCACCGCAGCATGACGTTGGGTTGCGTTTCTCCAAAAGTTGATTCTGTTTCAACTTTTCACCTCAGGGCCGCTTTTTTTCGGCACCTCCTGCGGTCCCCACCGCTGCAGCCTAAATGCACTAAACATGTCCAAATGAATGGGAGGACTGGTGTTTTCGCTGTAATGCCTGATTTGGTTTGACTTCAGCCTTAGTCTTCCAAACTGATACCAACTATTACCCTCCATGTGCATGTGCCAAGCTGTGGTTTACCATGTTTTGTAGTGTTTCAGCAAGGTGGGCTGGTTTACAGCAGCTGCTAAAAAGTGAGAGCCGTGTAGCTAATGTGGATAGCCTAAGGAATCTAGAAGCATATAATGGTTGTTCTGGGCAGGAAAATTGGAATAATGACCAGTTTACTCTAATGAACAGTCTTCTTATTTAACTGGTATGAGAGGTTAAATAGGACAAACATAATTTCTATCATTTATTTTAGATTACAGAGGAGTTCTCACTTGTGAAATTTTAAACCATTTAAATCTTTTTATTGGAATTTTTGCCTTTATTAGATGGTTTACATGCTGACAGGAAACATAGTGAGGGTGAGAGAGAGCGAGAGAGAGAGATGACCTGCAATAAAGGTCCTCAGCTGGAACTGAAACAGGGACGTTGCAATTACATAGTATGTATCTTGCTGCAACTAACAATTATTTTCATTATCTATTAATCTGTAGGTTATTTTCTCGATTCATTGACAATCATTTAGTCTATAAAATGTCAGAAAATTGTGAAAATGCCCGTTTAAGTCCAAGATGATGTCATCAAACTGCTTGCTTTGTCCAAGTAACACTCCAAAATGTCCAAAGACAGTCAATTTACCATCACATAAGACCAAGAAAAGCAGCAAATTCTCACAAATAAGAAGCTGCAACTAAGGAATGTTTGGTTTTTTTGCATAAAAAATGACTTAAATGATTAGTCTATTATTTATATTTGGCCATTATTTTTCTGTCCATCAGTTAATCAACTAATCTGTTCAGCTCTAATCTTGACTCTAGGCCACCAAGATGCCCTGCACATATTTTAATACTTTGCACAACTACAATAACTATTTCTTACAAGGTTTTAGAATTACAAAAGTTTATATTTTTCAGATTTAAAGTTTTGAAGTTTTTTAAAGATATTTTAAATTCTATGTGTTGTACTAAAACACTCACATGGCATATGTACGTTGCCAGAGTTATTGGTCACTGTAGTCATTCTTCCTCTCTGTACTGATTGTGAAGCAATCCCTTCATAACGCGACTCCAATGTAGGAGACAGGACCAGATCTATAGTTCTTGTTCCAGTGTTGCAAAAAAAGTAGTTTGACCAAATAATCTCACTAGCGGCCCCGTAGCTTTTTCCATAGCGTTCAACCACATCTCATGGTCTTCAGTTGTCATCACCAAGTTACTGCAAATATAAATAACTAAGAATGACCGTACGCAGATATGACATACTTGTAATAATATAGCTACTGAATGGACTTTGAGGTGAGATTGTTTTGTCTAATTACCTATTATGTTTACACACCTTTTTTTTTTTTTTTTTAGAAATGTATCAAAGCGTCTCCCCACATCAGAAAGTAGATCTTTGTGATTCTGCAGCTCCACTATCAGGTTTTGAAACTAATGCCCACCAAATCCTAGATTGCATCACATAGCGGCGTATTGCTGTTCGATCACTTGTACTCACTATTCCATATTAGTGCCTAGTGGGATGTGAAATTGTGGTTATTAAGCAACGTCCAGTACAATGAACCGTGCTGGGGCAACGTCCAGTACAATGAACCGTGCTGGGGCTGGGCTCATGAATTCTTTTGCACTAGAGCGCCCTCTGGTGGCCGAATCCTAAAACACCACTTGTCCTTGGACAGACTGAGCAGAAATCCAGTGGCAGTTAACTCAGCTCACTATTGAAAACCACAGGCTGGCCCCTGACCTGTGACTTCTTCTGAGTGACATCTGATAGCCCCTTCCAGTGAGTCGGATTAGTGATATCATGAGTCACCTTTGACCCCATTATGGTATAATGTCCAAGGGGTCGGAGTCAGAGCGAGACTCCCTCACAGGGTATCTGTAGAACTAACTGAATGGTTTATCAATCTACAGTGAGGTGCCAAGTCACATAGTGTACCTGCCATTATCACGCAGCCTTCTGACGGTGAAGGCAGCAGCAGTGTATATCTCAAAAAGGTTAAGTCCAGGGTACGAATATTATGTCACTTATAAGTAATTAAGCATACTCTATTACTTTACTTCAGTATTTCCATTTTTTGCTACTTTATACTTCTGTTCTACTCCATCTATATTTCAATGGAAAATATTGTACTTTTGACTCCATTTAACAGCGATAGTTATTATAAACTAATAAAATACAAACATTAAACCAGTGGTTCCCAACCTTTTTGGCTTGTGACCCATTTACAAGTAAAGTTAGTTGAAGCCTTGTCATGTTTCAGATGTCTGAGATGTTAGCAGTTCCACCAAAGAGACATACCCCCTCTAAACTATATGTAATAATATAGTAATGTCATACATAATGTCATATATAATAATATATCAGTCACAGGGGATATTTTACTGCAGAACAAGTACTTTTGGTACTTTAAGTATAATTTGCTAATTATACTTCTTCATTTTTACTCGCATAGAATTTTGAATGGAGGACTTTTACTTGTAATGGAGTATTTCTACATGTTGTATTGTTACTTTTACTTAAGAATCTGAGTGCTCCTTCCACCCCTGGTTTTGATCATATTCGGAATATGTTGTTTATATGGAAAAAAGCTGTTATCCATTTATACATGAATCGAACTATACCCAGGTTTCTGACAGTGGGGGCTCTGCAGTTTTTTACATTTGTATTATTAAGTTGTAGTGTGGCATGTTTCTGTTAATTTACCACTTTGCTTGATTTCCTTTTGTCTGTAATGCAAGACAGCAGCAACAAAAATGTATCCTCTAAAAATATGATGATAAACATTATTTTGATCCATGCTGCGAAATAAAAGTGAGAAGTCTGAAAATTGGTTATCTAGTTTTACCGACAAACTCCTAACTCGAGCTAAGGAAGCCCCTGCCCACATGTCACAGTGACCTGAATAAGGTGTTTAAATGCCACAATATTCTGGTTCCTATCGGACTACTCCAGGTAGCAATATTTGAATTTCTCAAAACCAGGATATGATGTTTACATGCCCAAACACATAACTGAAACACTCCAAAAACCTGATTATAACCGAAATACTAATGCCCATGTAAACACACTCAATGTGACATGTTGATGTATTGCTAATGCGGCTACAAATGGAGTTCACTGTAATAGCATTTAAAGCATTTCGGTTATTTGAAATATCATAGGTAAATGTCAGGTTTCAGTGTCAGCTACTAGGAATTAAAGAGTAGAGAGGCCTCGTCTTAGAGCCGACACCTTGCAGACATTTAACAGGAGAGGCATATTTTTTTACACCCGCAAGTACAGAAAATAGAGCAAAATGCAGTGAAGATAAATGTGGGAAAATACTAAACGTATAAGTCAACAAGGCAATTTGAAGAATGTTGAAAAATGGGCATCATGCATTGATATCTAACATATGTTTGCATCTTAAAATTCCTTAAAAGTTAAAGAATTTTTATTAGCGTTGTGAGACAAAACAAATGAAAGACATCTGGAGATAACTGACAGATTTATTGAGAAGTGGTTCATGGTATAAATGATTTGCAATACTTGCTGTGAAACAAAAAACATGTTGGAATAAATAACAACGTAACTAAGGATTTTGAAGGGCTGCTTTTACTTTGACAAGACACAGCTGCAAATGTTTCCTCTCTCCTTGGCGGTTTGTGGTGGCAGTAAACAGTTTGAACAGTTCATAGCTGAAAAACACAAGCTAAAAGTGGTTTGTTGAATCCAACGCTGAGTGACAAATGAGAATAAATACCCTGGTACAGTTTTGTATCCAGCATGTTTTTGCCCTGCAGGGTGAAATGTCTGGTCCACACTGCACTTAGGCTTGAGTGTGTTCCTCTTTTACTGCTTTTATTTGGCTCTCTTCACTGATACTCTCCTCCTTTCTGTCCACTACATTTGTTTCTTTCTCCTTGTCCTCCACTGTCAGGGCTAACCAGGACTCTTTGTGCAACCTCTCGCTCCTTTCCACCTCCTTAACACTGGGTGGCGATGTTACCTGCATGTGTGCTGGCAGGTGCTTGAACTCGTCCTCATTCACGTCATAGTCCTTCATCTTTGACTCCAGGATCCACCAGTGGCCAACGAAGCCCACATCTAGCATCCGCTGAGGGAGCTCTCTCCAGGGTACTGACAGATTGGAGCACTGGGCTTCGTACAGCGTGGTGTCTGGGTCGTAGTCGGTGCGGTAAACCAGAGAGAGAATACCCAGGCTGGCGTGGCGGAGCTGGCCCTCATTACGAAGCTTCACCAGACTCTGCATGTGGCCGTCAGAGGTGGCATTGCGGATCCACGGTGACAGCAGGCCCAGCTGGTTGGAGCGCTCCAGCAGGGCGGCTTCAAAGGACGACTGGTCAGGGTTTGTGTAGAAACAGGCCCAGGCCCCGCCCAGCAGAGTCACGTATACAGAGGCTTTGACCGGTCGCTCCCACACACCAACAACCATCTCCCGACATGCCTCTTTGTAGTCAGAGAACAGGCTGCGACACCAGACACCTACAGACAGAAGAAAGGGTGCAGAACAAGAAAGGACAATTAAAAATGTGTTTCCACCAAACACTTTCGGTATAGTACCCTTGAAACCCGTACCTACATGTATCTAAACCCTAGATCTGTTTTGCGTTTCCACCACAGACAGTACTCTTAAATGTAGGCAGGGTTGTTTCCAGGTGGTAATAGCCACGTCAACCACGTAAATAGCGTGACATCATATCTAAAGGTGACACAGTAAACAAAGGAACACAATAGAGGACATCGAATGTTTCGTGTTCTTTCTTCTCGGTATGTGACTGTTTATCACAACGAGCTTTGTTTGAGAAAAGGCTGCAGGCAGCAAGAAAAAATGGCGGGTTTGTGCATTGAGTCCATTGTCGTGCAAGAAGTGACGATTCTATTGACCAATCAACGGACTGCAGTGTTTCTCGCTCCACCTTAAAGTCCTAAGTCAGTGTGCTAGGTACCTCAACAGAGGGGTAACAAAAAAATACTAGCCATGTGTGTGCGCGCATTTTCCTACTGAATGTCTCTGGAATAGCATGGCACCCAAACCGTCCTCAGCTTTTCACTCAAACTGAGCACTACTGTCTCACAGATTACTCTCTCCTTTGCGGAGCCCCGGAGTGGCCAGAGAGAAAAAAAATGTGTATTTCGAGGCCACGTTTTACTACATCGAGGGCTCGAAATGCTATTGCATGCGCCCGAGATACAATTCGTTACCACATTCTGGTTAATTTGTTACCACGTTTTAATTAATTCGTTACCACGTTTTAATTAATACGCTACCACGTTTTAATTAATACGCTACCACGTTTTAATTAATTTGTGCGCACGTCTTAATCCAAGTATACCCACCGTGCGTGAAGACGCACACAACTCATTCAACAACACCGTTAGCTATCCCCTAAATACAAAAAAAAAAAAAAATGTATTTACCGACAAACTCGTATGTGTACCACGTTACGCATACAAGTGCCTTACGCACGCTCCTCCAGGAACAAGCGGTGTCCATACACCAAATACCAGACGCTCGAGCTGGGGAAGGTATGGAAGGCCAATTGGACCAAAACGTCTAGTTTGACGTTTGTCTTAAGACGTTCAAACTAGACGTTTTGGTCCAATCGGCCTTCCATAAGGAGTTCCTGTTAAACATGTACCTCACGTGGGACCGGCAGCATGAGGTGGCACGCGCTCCAGAACCAGAGTATGAAAATGACGAAACAGAACAAACAGAGAAACAGTGTGTAAGGCACTTGTATGCGTAACGTGGCACACATACCAGTTTGCCGAAAAACCTCAGTCCATTTTCTGACAACTTGCCAGACAATCTTAGCTTATTCCAACCTTCTGCCCTAAAGGCATATTAGGGCTAGTTAAAAACAATGCAAATATTAGAGTAAAGGTCCAAGGTTAATGCAAGAACATGATTAATTTAGAATGAAAGAGAGCAAACCCATAGACAATGGAGTTACTGAATCTTTTAGAAAGAAAAAAAAGCATATATAAACAGCTGGCAAATAGCTCCCACCAAACCCACAACTTCGACGGGCAGCAGAAGGAGTCGGTTCCCCAGTGAAACTGTATCCCTCGTAGGGCTCGCTGTCCATGGCGTGAGCCTCACCGAGACCATGGTCCCTCCCGCCGTGACTTGTTTTCTCAAAGACGCCCCTCCAGCACTTCGTGGCCGCAGAGCAGAGCACCCCAGGCTTCAGAGGCAGCTACAATGCCGTCCAGCAGCGGGATGAGAGGCTAGTACACCGCAAACACAGTTATTCCCCACTGTTTGTCATCATGCCTCTTTGCCACTCGTCGTTATGAGCGCCATGGCATCGAACGTAATGAACCTGAAGCTCTGTGTGGAGCCGGGACGTGTTGTTTTGTACTATACGCCGCTGTAGGCAAAGGAGGTGTTGGAAATGTATCACAAGTTTCAGGATTTTCGGCAGGATTTTCCACCACTGAATCAGGTTTTCAGTCTGAAGGGACGTGTACGCACATCTGCTCTTGTAGCTTAGCCAATACGAACACACCGTCTCTCTGAAATAACCTGTGATTGGCTAAAGTCTACCGTCACGGGATAGATTTTCTGAAGCCTGAAAACAGAGGCAAGGGGGGGGGCTGAAATGGAGGTCTGCTCTCAGACCACTTGAATTACAATATGCTGCACGGTTAATATGGCATTTTTGCCCAGTGACGCCAAAAGAAAACTGCCTACCCCAGCTTTAAGACGTGGTAACGAATTGTATCTCGTGCGCACGCATTTCGAGCCCTCGAAATATTTTTTCTCCTCTCTATGGCCACTCCGGGGCTCCGTACTCCTTGGAGTTGACATGAACTGAACAGACTGGACACCAGTTACTCAGACTGGGGTTTTCGGAACACTCATGAGGCAAGATCGGGGGTCAAGTGTGTAACACAGGATAAACTAATGGCCTAGCTAACGTTAGCTGAAGTGGATGACTCACCCGCTTTACTGTTTCTCAGCCTGTCCCATCTGCTGGTCGGGACCGGAGCTGCTGCTGCTGCTTCTGCCGCCGCACAGAGCATCCTCCTCACTACACGCAACGAAGCCATTTTAACAGGTTTTACTCGCCGGCACAGTCACCTTCACGCAGCACAGACATACTGCTCGTCAAGAAGACAGCTCACACGGAGCCAAAATGGCCTAGAAGGTGACTCGATTTTAATCTTCCGACAGAAAGCTCCCCACCTCGCAAATGTTCCGCTTGCTGTCCATTGAACAGATAGTGTATTAGAAACACAATTGTAAAAATATGAATGTTGCAATTTTGATGTAAATTGGAAATGCAGCTAATGTGTTGCATAACTGCGCATTATATTTTAATCCACAAACCACCTAAAAAAGAAGAAGATGGTTCACGTGACAGCTTTATTTACGTGGTGACGTGGACCGGAAGACATGCCAACAAGACTGCCTGACAGCAGTTGCGCTAGCTATGAAAGACAGGCGTTGGTAGTGTAATACTATTTTCGGCCAGTTTATCAAACCTATATGGGCTGTGTTGTCATATATTTACGTTAGCTACCTTCACGGCTTAAAACAAATGAGCAACAAGAGTGCTAGTGTGCATTTAGCCTAGCTCATATTAGCTGTCACAGCTTTGTGGCCATCCTCACCAGGGACATCCTGCTGCGGACAGGTCGGCTTTAACCTATGCTTTTCTGCTCACGACTTGTCTTGATGGCTTTTGAGAATGACGTGGGATACAGTGTATGTAACTGCATGCTTAGATAGGTTAGCTTGATGCTTGGTGAATGAACAGCTGTTGGATGTGTACCTCAGCGCTCTTCATCTTCTAGGTCTTGCATGAGGCTGCTGTTTGTTCACTGAAGCAATGGCCAGTCCAAATGACCTACAGTTCCAAGGTAAAGACTGTGTCTTTCAATTCATATCTCTGCTGCAGAGGTTGTTTGTCTTCACTTCCCACTTTCTGTTTTACTCCTTCTTTTTTCATTCCCTCCTCAAATCTTATTTCCATGTCATTCCTAGACTGATGGATGCATGGTGAAGCGGCACCAGGCAAGGTTTTTAAGCTAAACTCTGGCTGTCCTGTCGGGGCTAAATCACAAAGTTAAATCACTTCTTTTTTTTTTTTAGTAGCTGACTCTCAAGACAGTCCCAGCTGAAAACTGTCTCACTGTTTCATCTCATTTCATATGAAGTACTTCATTCATGGTTCTGATGATCTTGCCTCGTAACTGGATGAGTAAACCCAGAGTTAACACAGCCAGTTAATAACCACAGGGTTCGTACGAAGTCTTGAAAGTTCAGAAAATGCTTAATTTTAACTGTTACGATTTCAAGGTTAAGAATATGTTTGAATTCTAATAAACTTCTTGAAAAATGCTTGATATTCAACATAATCTGGTGTTTCATCTACACAATCACTCATGTGAACCAAAAATCTTTTCATATTTGAAATGAAATGATCCTGTCGTCATATTTGTTTGTTGTCTCCTGGCGTTTATAGTAACATCATAGATGTGATGATAAAGGCTTCGAGAGTCTGGAAATATTTGGTTTACCTTGAAAGTGCTTGAATTTGACTCTTAAAAAGCTGTACGAACCCTGTATCCAGCTTCATGGTACCAGTTACTCAGGATGTTGGGCTCTTTGAAGCAGGTAACCCAAAGTGAGCCAGACTAAGTTCAGCTGGCTTCCTCTCTCAACAAGTCCCTGGAGTAGAGCTGTTTGTTACCCTGGGCCCATTGTAGCACCACTGCTATTACTAACTCCCTGTGTTCACTGGTGTGTGTCTGTAGAGTTTGAGGAAGCAGCAGAGCTGCTGTCTGCAGACCCAGGGGCCTCCACACTCAGTATGCCTGCCTCAAACACCACCACAACAGCAGGAGGAGGAGGAGAGGATGTGAAACTAGACCTTTCAGAGGACGAGGAGGGTCAGGAGGAGAGTTCAGAGGTGCGTAAAGTATCCGCTTTGTCACCATGACACAGGTTAAGAGTCTTGATGTTTTGAGTGGACAGCAGCTGAAAGATGTCTGTGCTTCCAGCTGTTAGGAGGACAGAAAGCAACTGGTGGCTTCTGGACCTTTGAGTACTATCAGTCTTTCTTCAATGTGGACACAATGCAGGTATGATTTTATATATATATATATATATATATATATATATATATATATATATATATATATATATATATATACACACACACACACACACAAATGTACATATTTTATTATGACAATTGCTTTTAGTTTGCGTTGTTCTTTTGTTTGACCCCCCCATCATGTGATGCAGGTGCTGGACAGAGTTAAGGGGTCAGTGATGCCATTACCTGGAAGAAACTTTATCAAACACCACCTTAGAAGTAACCCAGATCTGTATGGTAAGCCAGTGGAGACGTGTTCAATTATTATACATTCTTTTTTTTTTATTCTTCATTTTCTCTGGATTTAAAGACCCTCTGTGTAGGTGTTTGTTATTTTTAAAGCTGGATTTATAGTAACATATAGCTAAATCGTAGGCTACCCTGTAGTCGATATGCATCTCCTCAAACATTTAACTATACATTGGGTCTACAGCGGCTACCGAGATACCATATGGAGACGAGAACTGTGATTGGTCAGCTTGGGCTGCCTGTGTTTTCTTTCACAAGTTTTTGATGCCAGTGGAGATAGTTGAGAGTGAAGACAAGATGAAGGAAGCTTAAGAAAGACTCGGTGTCCCCTTTTTGTCAGTAACGCAGATCTAGCGCATATCCAAAAACCTGTTGATATCCAAGTCTTTCATGATGTTTAAAAGTAGGTGTCTTGTTTCTCCTTCTGACCTGAAATGTGGGCTTTTCTTTTGTGCATGCACCTCTACCCCAGCCCTGCAAACTGTTGGCTGGTTGGTTTGTTTACAACGCACAGAGCTGAGCGTAAACAGGCAAGAGGCAGTGAATACGCTGTATACATGTCCAAAGAATGCTCCTGAAACCCGATTAATATCAGCATATCCCACATACCTTAATCAGTAAATGCTACATTCAGAACAAGGCCTAATTCAGAATATCCAAACGGAATATGCTGTTGACATGACCCGTATCAAATTCGGAATATTGTCTTATTCAGAAAAATGCATGTAAACGTAGTCACTGAAAGTCTTCATATTGTAATGTGTGTGTGTGTAGGTCCATTCTGGATCTGTGTGACACTGGTGTTCTCAGTGGCAATCAGTGGGAACTTGTCCACCTTCCTCAGCGAGATGGGAAACCCTGCGTACCACTACAGACCACAGTTCCACAGAGGTCAGTCCTCCACAGGGTCTCTGATTAACCCACATTAGTTTGTCTTAGTTTTACTGAGTCATTTCTTTGCCCTGCTTTTTGCCTGCAGTGACAATCGCCGCAGTGGTGATCTTCTTGTATGCCTGGCTGGTGCCGATTGGTTTATGGGGTTTCCTGACCTGGCGGCAAGGGGCTGAGAGGCAGATCGGAGGCTATTCCTTCTTGGAGACTGTGTGTGTCTACGGCTACTCCCTCTTCATCTACATCCCCACTTCAGTGAGTCCATCGCTCTCTCCTGGGTTTTGAGTTTTACTAATGGATGCAAGGCTCATAATAATCTGTCCAGTATAGAGCACCGTGTGTTTTGGCTTAAACTTCAGTGTAAAGATGACACATGGGTAAATTCCATCCATCTATTTTCTCTCATTTTCTCTCCTTCTTCTTCTTCCATCTGCTGATAAGGATCAACAGAAGAAAAATTAACATCTACAAAAAAACTCCATGTGTTGATAAAAATCATGTCATATGATTGAAAGCCCCAGAACAGCTACTAAATTGACCTCCATAGTGGTGTTACTTTCTCAGCTGCTGTTTCCAAGGTCATGAAGGAACTAGAACCCTCAGTGAAATAGTGATGTATTGTGACTGCCTCCACAAAAATTCAGTGGCAAGAGCACTTAACAAAACTAAGTCACCTGATTTAAGAGCAGTGGTTTCATCTTTTTTTTACATTATCTTAGCCCAGTCATATCAGAGGAGCACAACATGGACTAGCTGATGTGGCCCATCTATCAGAATTCATGTATCTACCTTACTGTAATATGTACCAGTTTGGTACTTGGTACAGAAACATGAATGATTCATCTTAAGGTGCTTTCACACCTGTAGTAAAGTTCATTTGGTCCAAACCAAGGAAAGAAATGAGGCCTTGTTGTCTTTTACACTGACTCATTACAAATTAACCAAGAGCTGCCAACATGTAGTCATGTGGGCTGACACATGACAGGTGATTGGACAGTTTTGGCAATGTCATCCTGCATCATCAGTGCTAGATGGACCCACGTGGGGAAATGAAACAAGGATGTATCAATAGAGCTGGATACGGCACTGCCACTAATACTTGTCCCACACCAAATTGTCCCAGTGCAAAGAACAAAATCCTCTGTAGCCCAAAAAGGATTTTTAGTAAACCTGTTGACAGGACACCACCAACTGCAAACAAGGTCAATTATTACTCTTGGTAGTGTTAATTTTTTAATCCATTTGCTAAACTTTCCCAGAGCTTAGAAATGCTATTTTTATTTTCGTGATGTCATCCCAATGTAAGTGTATGAGCGGAGCGGGAACGCGCAGGCAGAGCCAGCAGGGGAAATACCTTTGAGCATGTGCACTGGGCCGTACAACACAGAAGTAAACCTTGGAGCTCGAAAACATTTTTGGCTTATGCATTCACCGAGCAATTTTTATTCAAGTGAACTGGCCGCCACTTGATGAGTCCCTCATCCAATTTGTATAATGCATGCATGGAAAATCCCTGCTCTTATGCGCATATGTGTTACCATGGTTACCAAGGGATTTTTACATAAGCTATATACATCGCTCGTACCGACCGGGAGGTAACAGTTCATGATCAGCAGATGGATTTTAGTGGAGTCCTCTTGGGAGCTTCGTTGGACCCCTCTTTTCAGGTGGTCTCGGTCCGGTTGTTTAGTCTGCACCAGAGTTTGATTGACAGCTTTCACATCAGCCTAAATTAACCGAATTAAACAAACGCACCACAGTCTGACTGAAATCAAGAAAACACGTCTGTAACCAACACGTAACCCTGTCATCTCCAGGTTTTGTGGATCATACCATTCGAGTGGTTGCGCTGGACACTAATCCTGGTTGCCATGGTGATCTCTGGCTCCGTCCTGGTCCTCACCTTCTGGCCCGTAGTCCGTGACGACACCAAGGTGATGGCAGTGGCTACAGTGGCGACCATAGTGGTGTTGCACACACTGCTGGCTATCGGCTGTAAGGTTAGTGAGCTACGTGAATGTCGCCTCATATCAGTCGTGCACGTTTAACGTTGACTGAATTTTATTTTTTTTCCTCTTTTCTTTCAGCTGTACTTTTTCCAGACAGCAGTCCATGAACCAACACCGGCCCCTACAACCCCCCCAATTCACATAACACTGGCCACCAAACCCCACTGACCAATAAAAAGGAGGAGGTGTGTTTACAGGGAGAGAGGAAATGGATGTCTCTGTTGTGAAGATATAAAACCATGTACAGACAGGCTGGTTGAGGCAATGTTGATTATTGCCGTTGTATGATTTGTTCAATGCTCATGTGATGAGGCGCTGGGATGGGGGTGTGTGTGGTTGTTTGACTAATTTATCCAGAGGTGGTTCTCCTGTGACTGAAGTAGCACTTGATCATTGCAATAATTGTATATTTCTACTGTGATGTTTCAGGATGTGGTGCATCGTATTAAGTCTAGCATGGCTTCCTTAACACTGTGATTTCCCTCATTTCATCATCAAGATTCAAACACAAGAAGACATATTACTCATAGAAGAGAAGAACAGTAAGACTTCTAAACCAAATGCAATCATAAAACCATGCTGCTACCAATCATTCCTTTCTACAAAATATGAGATGGACAACAGAGTTCTTCAGGCTGTGGCATCACATCAGTACTTGTTAATCTCTATAAACAGATGTCTGCATATGAAAGCAGAATCTGTAGGCAAGGGACAAGATTTTGGTATCGGAAGCATTCTGGTTTCCATTTGTAGTCCGATAGTATTGACCAATCACATTTGAGCGGGCTTTGGTTGCATGCAGGTAAACAGTCCATGTGGAGAGCAAAAGAGGCAGAACGCATTGGCTGAACCCATCTGCTATCGGCTGACGACGATTTAGCTTTTTAATCAATCTCAGAACCCCTAGAGATTAACTTTTTATTAGCTTTTTTATTTATTTAACTACATTCAAATCATCATCGGGCGATAGCCGATGCGTTCCGAGATTGATAATCAGACTGTAAACAATGACCGGCGAACAGATTAGGAAGTCTTGGCTCGCTACACCAGAAGCCCCGAAACATTGGTCGTTGCCCCCAGATGCTAAATCGTCATCAGACGATAGCCGATGGGTTCTGAGATTGCTTGTCAGTTGGATAAATTCATTGTTGGTTTGCAACAAAAGGTGTTGATCCAAGAAGGTGATGACGAAGCAGCTGTTGCAACTAAAATTCTCATGTGATGTGTGAAATGTACTTACATCCGAAAGCTGTCCAGAGGCAGAGCAACCTCATTTGTGAGGACAGTAAAACTAAATGGCAAAATGGCTGCAGAGCCACCATCACTAGTTGTTCCATCTAAATGAAATACAATATTGACACTAATACAACCGATTCAAATAATTTAAAAGGAGCTGTATGTAGTTTGTATCTGGTTTCACGTTAACGAACCTCTCCAAATGCGTATTGTTCTTCCCATTGTGCCAACATTGCACGAATGCAGCAATTTCCTGATGTGACATGTCAAAATGTATTCCATGAAAAAGGCCAGTCGCCATTAAATTTGTCACTGAAAGTCAAGATGAACTGTAATAACTTTGGTGATCCCCTGAATTCTCGTCAAGCTGAGTGATCAAGTTAAAACTTTGTCCAATAATATGGTTTCTGACCAAATACCTGCAAAACGTATGACATTCCCATCAGCCTCAGCTGTACTTTGTTTATTGCTAATTAGCAAATGTTAGCACGTGAACAAGCTAAACTCAAGTGATATAAATGGTCAACATAATACATGCTAAATTGTATTATGTATTATTGCTTGATAAATGACATGTTGATTCATAATTTTCTGTTAATTACTTGACTCAAAATTTCAACACTAATTGAAACTATATCATAATTGCAAACTCACATTTGAATGCTGTAAAATAGTTGCTTTCCTCCAGCAGCTGCAGATTTCAGCAAATTATACAAAATTTCAAGAGTTAACAACTCTTTTGTTCAAAACTCCAAACGTTGTATCCTGTGAATGTATTCCCATGAAGCAGCCTGCTTCAGTCACAGATGTGGGACAGGAAGCCATTCCAGACGGGAGTGCAGGGTTATGAATGTGTTTCAGTGAACTTAGACTGGAAAGGGACCCCTGCTGATGCACCACACCACTTCTCCTGCCTGTAAGAAACACAAAGAGCTCAGCCTCTTAACCTTCACTTACAAAATGACTTCACTTGCTTTAATTGCATTTATGATTTATTGTAAATTGAGGAGTAGGTTTATGTCTGCAGAACTATTTATTCCCTGCTGTGATGCTGTTTAGGTTTTTTTTGTTATTAAACGTAAGAGTCTTACTCCTTATTGTTTGTCCACAATTACTAACAGTACAGTAATTATTGAAACTACAGTTATCGATAACGACAGTAGGAGGCACAAGGGGAGGCTTTTGCTGACTTAGTCAGCCTCGTGAACATCATCCTTCCTAACTCCTACTACATCTGAGTCAGAGATCTAAAAGAAGACAAACGGCGATAGCCATACTCTCACGTTAAACAGGCTGATCCAGCTGGACCCTGGAGGACAACTTATTTGGTGCTTTGTTTTATTTCAGTGCTGTAGACTCAAGTTAGACTCAAGTCACAAAAATGAGGTCAAATCTTGAGACTTGACTCCCTCAGGGCCTGACTCGAGATTTGAAAGCAACAATGTTCAAGTCAAGTCAATTTTATTTAGCCCAGTATCACAAAGTTGCCTCAAGGGGCTTTACAATCTGTACAGCATACGACATCCTCTGACCCTCGATTCAGATGAAGAAAAAATCCCCCCAAAAAAACCTTTTAACAGGGAAAAAATGTAAGAAAGCTCAGGAAGAACAACAGAGGAGGGATCCCTCTCCCAGGAAGGACAGACACGCAATAGATGCCGTGTCGTTACTTGACTTGGACTTGCGTTCATGGACTTGAGACTGTATTTTGGACCTGCTTGGACATGAGTTGTGATTTGTCAGTTGACATTGTGGTCTCAGCTGACTTGTCTTCCCACTCCTAAAGCAGGTCAAGAACAGCCTCAATGTTCATCTGAAAGCTTAGTGGGCCTAGATGAAACATGCTACAAGTTAAGACACTGAAGTCCTGGTGGTGGAGTGAGGTTATCTGGGTTGTGGAGTTAGGTCTTAAACTCAGAGGAGTTCACCTGGGCCTGGATAAGAGCACAAGGATTTTGAAAGTTGGCTCTCCAGGGGCTTACTGTCCACAAGAGCTGCTGGGCCTATTTGCACTGAGGGAGGGAACGCTTACACAGCAGACTAGGGTAACCTCCTTGAGACTACATAGACTACATTTATAGCCTCTGGTACAAGGGACGTAATTCGGACCCTTTTTTTGTGTGCACTTATTATATTCTGAGCATACAAGGGGGAGAAAGCTGATGATGACCTTATTTTATAAGCTTGGTATGAAAAATGGTAATTTGAAAAGTAACTAAAGCTGTCAAGCAAATGTAGTGCAGTAAAAAGTACAATATTTGCCTCTAAGTTACAGTGGAGTAGAAGTATAAATTAGCATAAAATGGAAATACTCAAAGTACAAGTACCTCAAATTTGTACTTAAGTACAGTACCTCAATAAACACATTTTATGGCCAATATTTGCTTTCCATAGATACCTGAACTAACGATATTACAACACTCAGGCTGTGCTACGCAGTGTCAGCTAGCTGCAGTCTGTGAGGTGAATGAATGGTGGCATTTAGGCTGTAGTTTGAACCAATCACACATCACAGAATTGAATATCATGTCTTTGCTGGACAGAACTAACATCAGTCAGTTGATGTATAGTTAAATGTCAGGCGTAAAATGTTAGTTAGTTGTTATCATTGCTCAAATATGTCATTCATCAACCAACTCTCATGTTGTGGGCAAAAATGCTAAAAGTGCAAGTAATATCTCTAATGTTCTGTAATGCGTAGCAAACAATTATCGTCGTTAACATGTGTAACTTGTGTAGCCTTAACGAACGGCATCTGTCCCAATTCTCTCTTTGTTCACCAGTGGATGACGAGGTTAGTTATTATTGCATGGGTCATTATTCATATTGAAAATTAGCCACAGCTTGTCCAACTGATTAGTTTGTTAGTGGATGTCAGGCATCATTTTATCAGGAGACTCCAGCAGCCTGAGCAGCACAGACACACTGACAGGTGAGCTCTGATGTCAGGTGGAAATGGAGTGCTTAAGTTTACGAGTTTATTGATTTTTTATTTATTTAGCATACTTATTTTGAAAATCTATTTTATACCTAAAGTGATATCAACTTAAGTCTCAGATTTTTAATTTACAAATGTGTTTAAAATCAGAAATAACAAGATAGGAGTCCTATTTTGGGCAAGTTATATTACCAAATACATATTGCAAGCTCTTTCCATCAAAAACACCCACAGTTTTTGAACAAAGTATCAAAAACAGTGAAATACTGAAAACTGGCATCGGATATCAGATATGTGATCTTGTTGGCTTATTCTTTGATCAGACAGTTCCTGGTTTAGGCTGCATTTCATTTAAACAAAGGTCTTGTATGGCTGCTTGTGGTTAGATGTGTACTGTAATTGTGCATATGACGAATACAGAACTTTACTTAACCCGGTCAAGTCATAGTTAGGCACAAACCCCCCGTAAAACCACTTCATATTGTTTTAACACTCTTTATGGATTAAAAAAAATTAGATATACTGTGTAAATTAGTGAGGTTTAGAGGTGCTGGTGGGTGGATTTTGTTACCTTCGGACAGAGCCAGGCTTTGTGCTAAGCTAAGCTAACCGGCTGCTGGCATGAGCTTCACATACAGACAGAGTGGTATTGATCTTCTCAGCTAACTCTTAGCAAGAAAGCAAGGTATTCATTTAACATTTGAGAACTTCTTTTGGTAAATAAAAAAGATTATTGTAGAAAAACATCTTTACATCTCTCAGAGTAACGTATCGAAAAAAGTATAATTTTGGTATTGGTACCAAAACTCGGGTATCGCCTCGGCACTGGGGCCGAAACATTTTAAACAGTAGCCTGCACTAGAATGATCGGATATCGCCTGCGGTAAAAAATCAGTCCCAATAATAATGTTTAATCATCTTAGTAAGTAAACTGTGTAGTGAGTGTACATAGCTGTCATAGTAGGCTGTTGGGGTGAAAACTACAGGCCATTGATTGTGTATTCATGACTGGAAATAATATCCAGTTATACATCACTTTGATCAATAGTTATCGATAGTGCTAGTGATTTTCTTTCACATTAACATGAGATGGAAACTTTCATGCTAACGGAGACTAGGCCAACCAGTCAGTGGCACCTTTTTCATTTTACTTCACCACACACATTGTGATCCTTACTTTTTCGAAAATCTAAATTCACCTTTTTTTCCTGAACCGTTTGGCTCCGTTATATTCCCATTTCTGCCAGATTCGTAAGACTCTTGTGGTACACCTTTTTGTTTTTAAGCTAGTGGTGTGGCTCTAGGGATGGCACTCTCAGTCAGTCGACCACTTTGGTCAAGACTGAAACATCTCAACTACTACTGGATGAATTGGTCTGAAATGTTCTTAACAGGATCATTTGTAATAAGTTAGTCGTCCCGACTTTTCATCTAGCGCCATCAGCCTCAGCTGTACTTTGTGTTAAGTGCTAATTAGTAAAAGTTAGCATGCTGACACGCTAAACTAAGCTGGTGGACATGGTGAACATTATACCTGCCAAACATCAGCATGTTAGCTTCGTGACTGAGGACGTGGCCACACTATTTTACTATATTTTATTAGTTTCCACTTGTTACTTGATAATTAATGGCTTATAATTTAAAGAGTCAGAGCTGTTGGCTCTGACATATGAAGAGATGTTGAGTTGAAGCCCTCGGCAATTGAAGTGTGCACACCATAAGTGCTAACTGAGTTTGACGCAGACTACAGATATGGCTAAAGGGCCTTTACACACTGTGGGCGTTTTTTTTTCTTTGTGGGATTTATTTGCATGTCAGTATATTTTGTCAGTTGTTTTTGTTGAGTACTTTCACACAGAACGCAAATAATTGTTTTTAGGAACAAGGTTGGTTTTTCAGAGCTTGCGCACGGCGAATGAAGGCATCAACCAATCACGTTGTGCAGAACGGACGTCACGTCTCAACTCTGGACCTGTTGATTGTTTCTCATCACCCTGTATTATATGACAAAGGACACAAAAATTAAAAAGACAATGAACTCAAGGACAACAGGATAGTGAGCAGCTGATGTAGTTCACTTTTGGATGTAGTAGCAAGGCAACAGTGTCAGAGCAGGTTTGCAGCTCGTCATATTAATCATATACGGGAGACACTCTGTAGCTTTTTACCTGCAGGGCTCTGCACATAGATACCCAAAGTAACATAAGACACTGGCGCATATACAGTATAGACTTAATCCGAGTGCTCCAGTGTCGTAGTTCTAGTATTTCAGTGTCGTATATTTTTTTCTGAAGAATGAGCTGGCACGAATCTATCACAAATTTGCATCGCTGCCGGTATGAATAGTTTTGATTTTTATGTTGTTCGCCACGGCCCCCGTGTTTAAAGGCCTTAAGACTCTAATTGTAACTGTTGCAGAAGCTTTTCTGGGCCCAGAAAAAGCTCACCACAGTATTCAGGAGGACAGAGACTTTCTCTGGCTGAGTCTGGAGCAGAAGAGTCGATGTCAGACTGTGAGAAAGGTGTTATTACTGGTTGGTAAACACACAGAAATGACAGAACATGACACACAGTCTTCCTCATACACTTTTCCATGATAAAAGTGGATGCCACTATTGACTACACAGAGCAATGATTCCATGACAAAAAGGGACATGATCACTATAGGCTAGCTACCACATGGTAAACAGCTGGTGTGTCCACAATCTATTCAACAAACTAGAGGGAACAAATTAAAGTACTACAACACCTGGTTCCAGGATGGTTTGGAACATCTCCACCACATTTAATTTGCTCTCTTTTTTTCATTGTTTGTTGTTTTTTGTGAAAGAAAAAAACAAAATAAAGATAACAAAAAGATTAATCCTACAAAGACATTTTTTTTCCTCAGCTCTCTTAAAACTTGCTAACTTATAAATTCCAAATAAACCGAGTCCAATAGATGTGACACTGGAAGCAATGCATACATGTGTCAGTCTTTCTCTCCTTGACGATGGGGGTGAGGGTGTCGGGTGTGTTGGGGGCATGATATGTTGGAGGTCATACATAGTGAACAGACGAGGAGGGAGGTGGCCCCTTCTCCCATGCCTCGACATTGAAGTCTCTCTGCCACAGTCTCTCAGTCTCAAAGGAGGTTGGGAGGAGAAGCAGGGGAAGAAAGCGAGGATGTAAACTAGGACGCTGCCAATCCAGCACAGCTTTTCTTATTCCGGCAGCCAGCTGGCTGCCACCTGGGTCATTGGTCCTTAATGGTGCGCTCTCCGAAATCTTCCTCTTCCAACTTTGCCGGAGCAATCTGGCTCAATAAATGACTGGCTGGGGAGGAGCTGCTGCAATGTCCTCTCAGCTAAAAACTGGGTATTGAGTGAAGAGAACGGGCGATGGGAGCAGCAGAAGGCATGTTTCAGGTTTACAGAACTAGCTTAAACACGGACACAAAGTTTTGGGCAGACTGTCCCATTGGTCACCTTCCGTGTTGGGTATCAAGAACACACCAAAATCATTCCACAAATGCCTAATAGATTGGCATCTCATGGGATTGCCTGACCCTAAAGGCCTCTGTATGCTTCAAAGTGCATGTCAGATCGTCTGTCAATTTTTGTAACTTAACACAACTGAAACACAAATCAGACAAGCACGCCCACTCAAAACAGCAATTTGCTGACTGTGCGAAGGTGTGAAAGCAGGGTTTGAACTTCTAGATCTATATTCACACTCCTGCTACTGTCACTTTGTGTGTGTACAACTAAACGGCAACACCAAGAATGCTTTTAAGGAGAGAATGAAAGTGTTGTACGATTCATTATGTTGAGACTACAAAGACGCAGAGATCAGGGAGGCAGTGGGATGCAGCCATGAGGAGGCTGTGGCAGGTGTGGCCATTCAGAACAGCTATAACACTTTCCACTTTAGATGTCATCGTACAACACATCATATGACCTAGTTGAAGCATTCTGGGGCCTTAACCCTACCTCAACAGTGACAGAATTATAACCATGTCTAAACCATGCAGCATTTTAGGAACCAGTTAGATGAGAAGACCCATTAATTCAATTTCAGTGAGTCTAGAACAGACGTATATCTCATCAGTTTTGTAGCAAGACAAAGGGTTAGCCTAGCTCTGTCAAAAATTAGACAAAATACACCCTTCCAACATCTCCTTTTATTAATTGGTTGTAAGAGAAGATAAAAGGTGTCACCTGGCTTTTTGTTCACTTTGGACGGTGCTCAAACCTGGCAACCCCACTATGAGGACAGGACTTTCGAGACGCTGTGTGCAGACATGGCACCCAGCTGTCGTAAGTCAAAAAATGCCTCTGGCATACTGCTCCGAGAACATTTTTTTAGTCTTATTTTTACATATTAAATAAACAATACATAAAGCTTAAGACAGCTTTAGAGTTTAAGGGTGGTGTATATTTTAACTTTAGATAAAGATAGCGTAGTAGTTTTTCCCTGCTTCTAGCTTGAGCTTAGCTAGGCTAACCACATCACAGGTAAGATGTACAAGCATATTTAAAGCTGCACTAATCGATATAGATTAATAATGAATCAAATGTGTGTAATGTGAAAGGAGTCACTCGCAGTGATGAACCCACAGAGAAGTATCACTACACTGCAGCTCCCCTTGGCTCTATGCAGCTTTTTAGCATCACTGTTTTGGTTCAATCTCAGCACTTTCATCAACCTCGTTTCCAGCAGCCGCAGCAGTTGTTTTCAGTGAAAAAGCTCTGATAAACCCACGGTACGCTACCTGCCTAGCACCAAACAGCACATAGAAAAAGTTAGCAGCTAGCTGGTGAACATAGTGGAGCATTTAGCTGCTAAAGAGACAGAGATTTTTTGGAGTTGGGGACCAAAACAGAGCTCAAAGGAGAGTGAATATTGGACTTACATTTGTCTGGTGATCAGAATATTGCTCCATGTGGGCTAGATGAGTAAATAACTGTTTGCTAGCACGTTCACCATAACAACTTTCTAAGGTGATATATCAGTGCTGAGTTTACGGCTTGTTCTCCTGCCCCCAAGTGGTCAAAAATATCAATTCATGCAGCTTTAAAAATACTGTATAAATGTCAGATCACCATGTGTTACCATGAGGCTAACTATCATTTGATGTGATGTACGCCAACATGCTAGCATGGAGCCCATTTCCAGTCAATTAGAAGTATTAGAAAAGAGGACTGGAACACACAATCACAGCAGACACACAGATGATTACGGTGCCTATTTATCTCATAACCCAGCAAGGAAGGTGACCAGCAAGCCATTCTCCCAAACTCCCAAAATGTTTAGGTGAATCTTAGTGGAATGCATGACCACCACTGCTTTTAAGTAGAACCACACATAATGAGAGGGTCAGCTTGTCCAAGTCACAAAAAAAGCATTATTTTCCACGTACTCCTTAGGGTGCCTAGGCATGTAGATGGATTTAGTTTTCCGATATATCTGCGTCTGCCTAAAACCAAAACTATCTGCATGAGTACTCTGACCAGTGGCAAGCGGAGAAAATATGTTGTTTTGTGATTTGAAGGTAATAAGTCAGTCTCTTGAGAGAAGTGCGGAGGGGCCTTGAAGATTGGATCCGATATGAAGAGCCAAGATGGCAGCCCAGAGATGAGTGTTGATGATGATAATAGTGTCCTACTGTACAAGTGAAAAGCTTCAGTCTGATAAAGAGGTGTGGAGAATTGTAGGAACGGACTGATGCTGGTATCTGGCAGCGAGTTTATTCTTAGGGAAGGAAGGGTTTGAAGAAAAACTTTGGGGTCATCATGACATAAAAATTAAAAAAAACTGCCAAAAGAAGGGGAGAGGAGGGATTGAGATACATGTTCAGGGAGGAGGGTGGAAACCCAGGAAGGGGACAGATGGTAACTGCAGTGCGTCACAGCTGTGCACGTGTTACAATCCCAATGGATCCAAGAGGGGAGAAGAGGAGGTTTTGTCTGACAAGACAAGAGTCTGGACGGATATGGGTGTTCAACCGTTCATATAGTGATGGACTCAACAGAGTAGAATGAGGATGAGGAACAAGAGGAGGAAGTGCCAGCACAGCACTGGTTTTGGTATATTGGTTTTGGCTGCGGTTGGTGGGTCAGTCAGGGTTTAAAGGGTGGGGGTGGACTGTGGGGCTCCATTGGGAGGGGTTGGGGGATCTCTTGTCATGCGGGGGCGGGGAGGACGAAGAGGTCTCTGCGACGTCTTCGTCTTAACTGCCGTAATGCATGGTGTTGCTGGGGATGACCATAGGTGAGGCCATGGAGATGGCAGCGCCCCCCATGGTGAACTGGTTGGTGACGGGATAGTAAGTACCGCTGCTGCTGGGGCCTGACTGGCCCGTAGTGGCTCCTAGAAGGAAGAACAAAGCATTACATTCCACATTCCCACTGAAGATGCTTGCATGGTACATTTCTGCTAGGCAACACAAATCGATTTCATTGTTTGTTTCTGTGGTGTTTTTAGAAACTGACAGGAGGACATACCCTGGACAATTCCTGTGCTCATGATGGAGCCCATCCTGGAGTGGGTGTGGTTTACAATTCCTGTGTTCACTGCGACCAGAGAGGAAAGCGCAGTTAATGATATGTGCTAGCACTACGACAGACTTTAGCCTGTTGCTTCCCGTTTGTAGCTACATAACACAAAGTAGATGCCATAAGAGTCCCTCACACCACAGACACATCAGCCAAGTTACTCACAACCGTAGTACAACCTATAACTGTGAGACAACCAATCAGATGACAGAGAAGAAAATGTTTGTGCGCTTGCTGATGAATTATTGCAGTTGAAACATTTGAAATAGCTTAAACACTGTCGTAGTTGAAGTGTCAATTTCAAGTGCAAGTGCTGAGGGTAGTATCAGTATAAATTGAAGCCCTGAAAGGAGTTGAAATGTCAGTTGAAGTGTTGGCTGAAGTGTAAGCAGTGAAAGCAGTAGGAATACATTGTGTATGAAGAGTGGGAGTGTTTTTGTTGTTTGAGGGTGAAGACCTGAAAAGGATTTGAAGTGTCATTTGTAGAAAAATGTAATGATCAAATCATGAACACTATCAAGTACAGAGTTACATAAAATGTACTAGGAAATGGTTCATTAGTAACATATTATGTCATTTACATTTACTAATCCAACAATCTCAACATCAAGTTAGAGGTTTGGGCAAAAAGCTCATTAAGACAGAGCGCAATTAAGTCCCGCCCACACCGGAGGGGAAAACAATTCATCATTATCATGCTGTGTGGTGAGACGCACTACCAACAGAGTAAAGAACCCAGAACTACATTTTTATAAGCTGCCAAACCAAAAAACTGAGTCTTTAAGAAGACAAAAGTGGATACAGACGTGAGGCATCAGCAGGAAGAATGGGAAAACTGTGGGATCCTGACACTCAGCTGAGGCTATGTGCTTTGATTATTATTAAATAAGTTGCTAATTTGGCCAGACAAACTGTAGAGGTTGAAGCTAACCAAGCTATGGAAGGCCTGGTTTTGATCCTTGTTAGGTTAAATGATGATTTTATCTGGTGATTCAATCAAATAGAGCTAAAATAATGATTTTAGCTAGCTACAGGCATTTTGTTAGCATTTGTTTTCCCCTCCGGTGGGCATGGTTTTCAGAGTATGAGGTGTTGCACTCTGTCTCTATCTCATGTCCCTCCAAGGTTTTAAAACACTTCACCACCACATCACTTATCATGAGCTCACATATCATGTGACAGCTGTGTCATTCAGTAACTCTCCTAAAACTCACAATGAGGAAAATATTTAGTCAAGTAAACCTCTGTCATTTCTCTCCTTGTCATACAGTGCTCACTAGAGACCAGAACATGAACATTTCTGTTCAAACATCAGCTGTTTTCATGCTGCACTGCAGACTTTCTCTGTCGCTCTCCTATTTGTTTGCTGCTACATTCAGTTCCATGAGATGTTGAGAAGTCAGGAGGAGGAATTTGTACCCAGGGGGATGAGGTTGTTGTGAGACACTGACGGGCCGCTGCCGATGACTGTACTGAGGTCATAAGCTGCAGGCATCCCTGGAGGGGAGAGACAGAACACAAACTAATCAACACAAAGAAAACGTGCTAAATTTCAGCTTTCTCGTTATACACAGCTCTTCTCAGCGTCGGGCCTGGTGACACCATGTGACACAAGGACACGGAGGGAGTTGGGCATTGGGAGAAAAAATAAAAAGAATAAAGCAATTCTGCATTTTACTCACCAACCCATTATGATGGAGAATATACTGGCAGGTGCATTGGATTCAATATCAGAAAGCAAAGAGGAAGAAGTAGGTCTGTCACGTTTTATTGAAAACTATCGTTTGACTGTGCGATTAAATTGAATATTCTGTAATGGTCAGTCCCAATTCAAAATTCAAAGTGTAAAGGCCTTTGGTGCATGCTTTGATTTCTATAACTGTTAGTTAATGTGGTTGATGGGATGAATGAATCTGGATATTCAGGGTGAATATCGTCGTGTAAAGGCCTGCCACCTAAAGTATTCTGTTATCATCCTTTAAGCATTTCAGTTCAATTCACTACTTCATCATCCACCGTCTCCAAAACGTTCGTACACCTGGGTCAGAGTTTCACTACAGGTGTGCACATTCTCCCATCAAGTTTGTTTCTCTAAATCCCGACTTTTCTATGGGATGTGGACGAAGGCCTGTTTTGTGTGCATGCAACGGTTATAAATGAGGCTCCAAGTACATATTATATGGGCCTTTTCCACTACAGGAACTGAATGGCCTGTAACTGAAGTTGTAGCCATTGTTAAGGGTTCTGATTTTGTTTCCACTGTACTCCCCCTGCTTGGGGGCGAGTTCCTGTACTTAAATTTCAGCAGTGCTCAGCAGGTGATACTCAATCCAATGTCTTTTGATTAATTCTGTCAACCTCCTACAGTGGGTGGGGATCTTCTATTCATTTACTGATAATGAAGTTTTAAAGTCACCATGTGTTAATGTAAAAGAAAATCTATATTGGCAGCACTTTTCCCATTGCTGTTTGTCCCACAGCTAAAATGCATTTTGTACACTTGCATACCAAGCGGCACATAAAAATTACAACAGTGTGGCCAAACACTGTCGCCTTTTTACGCACACAGTGGAAAAACAATGCAGAACCTAAACCAAAGACCCTATAGGTTTTAACAAGTACGTGTTATGTTCCTGTAGTGGAAAAGAGCTATTAGACATATAAGAATCAATACTCTAAGTCAATCAATCAATATTCTCAGATCAGGTTTTATTAGCTTTGGGCCACTCGTGTGGACATAAATCTGACAGGAATCAGCTATAGCCACAGATTACAGCTTTAGTGCTGTTTGTCCCTCTCTGTGGAGAACACGCTTATAGACAGACTGTAGGCTATAGGTCCTTTCCACAGCTCCAGACTCGGACTCCTACTCCAGGTCACCACCCATAAGATAAGTTGAGTAATCCCTGTAGGGAAATTCGTTCTCTGCATTTAACCCAGGAGCAGTGGGCAGCCACTGTGCAGTGCCGGGGGCCGCAATCCCACGCAAACGCGAGGAGAACATGCAAACCACACAGAAAGGCTCTGCCACAGCCGGGATTTGAACCCAGCACCTTGTGGCCTTTTCTTTTTTTTAAGTTAAGTTTAAGTTAAGGTTACACTATGCATCTCTAAAGGTTTCTGTCAATGGACCAAGTTTGTTGATAAGTGAAAAACAGAACCTAAAGTTCTTACCTGAAAATGCTCTTCCTTTCTGGTTCATTAATGTTGCTTACGGTTTAAAATTGATCTGATACGACTAATGTGTGAACCAATTGGAAACTATCACACTGTACCTCTGTAAAGGGAACCAACTGGAAAATCAATTGATGTTCCCAACTTGATTCTCACTGAGAATCCCTGACAGAGGGACCATCTGAAGCTGGTGCCCCTTGTAAACACATGGAGGATGCGTTTCATCTGCCAGCGTTTATGTGTGTGTTCACCTGATACAGCCATCCCCTGACTCATGCTGTAGGCTGAACCCGTGTTCCACATGTTCTCGGAGGGGGAGGTGTAGTGTGAGCCAGGAGGGGGGTTTGGGGTGGAGCCTGTGTACCTGCAAATACATACACATGTTTGAAATTAGAGAGCGAGACGGACAGACGGCGCTCCCCCACCTCGACCGTTAAATGGGGCCATCCAGATCCAGGTGTGTTCCTGTGGTCAGGACACCAACTCACCTGAAAAAGGGATTCTTCAAGTCCAGGAGATTGCTGGACTTTGATCCTGTCTGATCCACCTGGGCAACAATACTGATGTCGTAGCTCTGTCTGTTGGGAGGGAGATCAGATTTGTATTAATTGACATGGATACAAATGAACAGAGATAGTGCACTAGAAACTCTGAACATCCCCTAACTTGTCAGCAGCTTTGGTAAAGTGTGGAAGTGCCGTGATCTTTGCTTTAATGCTTTGTTTGCAGAAATTCATCAATGTGATTCCCTTGTGCCTGTCAGACTTCTATTTCTTTTTTTCTATTTCTTTATTCTCTAAAGTCATCAGTTAATGCTTCTTGGTTTTTTTAAGTTGCCTACCACTTTACTATTTCATGAGCAATTTTACTCAGTTTGGCTTTTGAAACAGATGCTCTTTGCCTTTGATTTCAGGGGCAATATTTTGAAAAGACCACAATATGAAGCCACTGACAGGGAGTACCACTATGCTACAGAGAACTACATTCAGAAGCATCATACCTCTTGTTGGCCACCAGCAGTGCAGTGCCGGACAGCGTATCCCCAGCCTTGGTGAAGAGGGGAGACTGCAGCAGACAGCGCACCTGGTACCAGTGGGTGAGAGGCTCTGTGGGTGCTGTGGACAGCCATACTGTCATCCTGCAGAGGGGGCGCAAGAGCAGTGCAGGTGTTAGGCCCAGACGAGTGTGTTGGACTAATTAAAGGCATTTCAAAATACAAATCCAAATGGAGGTATCATGCATCTCATCAGTGACTGGCCGACTTACACTGATCCCATAAACGCCACATCAAACCAGAAAGCCAGGCCATGCACCAGGCCTGAGTGCATCATGTGGAACTTAAAGGGAATCTCTATCCTGGGACCCAAAAGAAAAGGAAACTGGGTTTTAATGAAACTGGGTATGACACATACATTTAATACACCTATTACAGCATATACACACAAGCACACACACACACACACACACACACACACACACACCCACACACACACACCTGTAGAGATCCTCTTCTTTCGTCTCCAGGAAGTTCACTGTGTGTTTGACCGACTTGGCCATCAAAATACGGATATCAAACGTGTCCTGTGGAGGAAGATCGGACCTCATCTATGTTTGTGAACCAGACCACTGTCCTCGACTTAGACCCCCAATACCACGCTCATTTTGCTCGGCCATTTGCCGTGTGCAGACATTTAATTAACAAGTGTAGAAATCTGCGTATGGTTGTGTGGTGGATAACATACCACAATTGGCTGGCGGAAATACTCGTCCACTGCTGCCCCTCGCAGGGCAGAGAGGTCGACCCCGTGGAAGGAGGGCTGGTACCTGAGGGCCGAAGAAGAAAGTCCCGTTTAGATTTTTAATCGATTGCACGTCGATAGCTATGAATGTGTTGACAACAATAACTACAAGCACATTTTTGGCACAATCTCAGAACAACGTTTTTGGATGCAAACAACAAAACATTTTTAACCAATCAAAGATTTTTTTCAACATCCTCTTAAAAAAACGACTGAACTGCTGCCATGAATGTCACGTGTTACTGAGTCCAACAGAAAACAAACCAGCTTTGCTTTCGCTGTAGAAGTTTCATGTCAATCACACAAACCAAGGAGGTTATTTATGCATTAACGCTTAATGAAGAAGGAAACATTCTCAACATGTTTGGCGAGCCTCAAGAATACAATGGCTTTTGGTGAGGAACACTGAACACAAACTGGTCGCACTTCAGTAGGTCAACTAGTTAATGTTAGCGTAAGAAGCTAATGGCCTGCTGTGGCTGCTCTGCCTCTGGTTGACCAGGAGAGAGCAGCCCCCTTGAGGCTAATCAAACTGCTAATGAAGACCAGAGCACCGAAGCAGTCCCGTTAATGGTCACAGGAATTGTTTGCACTGATGTTAACACGGTCAAACCGGTATACAGGCATGCCTCTAACTGACAACTCTGAGCAGGAAAATGCCAACTGCTTGTTAGATTACAGAGTCAGTCAACCAAAGACAAGCAAACAAGCTAAACCAGTTTGGAATGTAACAGAGGAACCTCTGCCTCCACTTTGTGTTGGCTGTGTGAACGTGAAGTAGTTTGGCAAATGAAGAGCTCAGTGTGTGTGCGTTCTTCAGCGGTGCCACTAACGCCTAAACCCAACAGTTACAAGTGAAAAGGTAACTATTTTTAAGTGTGTGTTCATTTATTAATCTTCTTCAAATATCTCGTCACATCATAACAAGGGAAATCTCGGAATGTCGATTTAGCCTCAGGGGGCAACGGGCAATGTTTCGGACTACAAACAGAAACCAGAATGCTTCCGATACCAAAACCTTGTCCCTTGCCTACAGATTCTGCTTTCATATGCAGATATCTGTTTATAGAGATTATAACAAGGACGACTGCAACAAACAAAACAAAGGCAACCACCACCTTACTACTGCATGTGTGTCAGACTGGACACTAATACCTTTTTAAGAACAGTGTAAACACTTGTTGGACAAACACAGATGTGTAGGCTCATATTAGTATTTGGGGAGAGGAGGTCTTGCCTCAGGGGGAGCTGGAGTCAGTGATTACAAGCAAAAAGATTTCTTAGCATCTGGTGAGATGAAGATACAATACCCAACCAAACAGTGCAGAGAAAAACTCGAAAAAGGAAACAAGGAGCAAACTGAAAAACTATCAAGTGGTTCGACCTCTGCCTTGGGTCGGCCCCAGCATTAACATGACAAAATAACAAACAACTGCTCATTTCCTTCTCATACCAAACATCACATAACAAGACTAAAGAGTCTACAGCCAGGCTAGCAGCTCTGTGTACTCAGGCACAGTGGTGCTCTGAGCTACTGCATATCCAAAACATCCCAGTTTGTTAACACAAGGAAGAACCTCATCCCAAAAACAAGGTTCTTAACAGATAGGGTAAGTGGGTATCAACCACATTTTTAAAAAATAAATTAAAAAACTCTAATTGTTGAAGATACCCTTGATTTGACTTACTCAGGCTACTGAAGCCTCATACTAGCTCCAGCTTAAGTCTGGAATGTTTTTAGCAAAAAATGGGGACTGTGGATTTTGTCCCCCCATCCCTTACATTGGAAGCAAATTAGGAAGGGATCTTGCAATGGGCCAGTATGAGCAGGAGGAATGATAAAAGCAAAAACCTGTTTCAGTGTTCATATGGACACCTGACTATGGTTTTAAGACTTGATACACATCCCCAAGTTACAGGTTGTTAAGTTCCTGCAGAGAAGAGGGGATTCACAGGATGCCATTGGTGGGAACTATGAAACTCGTTTTGGGTGTTATGCAATTAAATTGTGGCCCCCTCCATCCCCACCCCACCCCTCACAGCCTTGTTCCCTACTCACCAGAAGTTGGCCTTGGTGAACTGCTCCATGTAGAGCTGCTCGTCTGTGAATGGGGCCAGGTGAACGTCACCAATAGTTGGGAACATTTTGCCTGAAACACACAAAACACAGAGGAAGCTAGTCAAAAAAAAGAAAAGACGAATGTAATGGCGGCAATTTACAACACAGAACAAGATTTAGATTTTATAAACGACACTGAATCATTTTGTTACATTAACACATGGCCGTATATGCTCACTGTGGCCTCATCGTGTTAGTTGCAGTTCTTGCCAACTAACAACTAGTTTCTGCTGCTACGTTACTGTGCCCTTTAGCAGTCTTTCACCCTCCATTCTACCATTGCTCATATTTTCCCATATGCCATTCTTGTGTGCCCCAAACCTCCTCACCGTTGGGTTTGAGGAACTTTTTGGCGTGCAGGTAGCTCTCCAGCATGCGCTCATTGAACAACATGTAGCCCATGGGCTCTGAGATGATGATGTCGACCTGCTCGGGCAGCGTCACCTCCTCCACCTTCCCCGGGATGACAACCACACGCTCCCCTAGACGGTTGCTGTTCACCAGCACCTGTAAGGCAGAGCGCACCTTTACTAGAGCTGGAAATCTGGCCTGGGATTGGTCAGAATACAGCGACCCCATCAACTTCATTCAAAACATACAAGAGTCAGGGAACTGATATTAGTATTTATCTGTGTGTGTGTGTACCTCGGCGTGCTGTGCCATGGTGCTGGCCTCCACAGCATAGACCTTCCTGGCTCCAGCTTGGGCTGCAAAGAAAGAGAGGATCCCTGAGCCACAACCGACATCCAGCACCACCTGGAGAAAAGGGAACAGGAAACACACCGTCACCCTCAGCAACAATTGCAGGTATCCATGAATTACATAAACTTTGATGAGTTAGAAGAAAATGAAGCAAATAAAACAGTGACTTAATGAAAATCTATCAATCAATAATGAACTACACCAGAACATGAGCCTTTTGATTGGTGGCCATTCGCTAAACCCTGCACCCCCTTAGTTACTGTTTGCTACGCCCATCAAGCTTTCTGTTCCCGGATGGCAAAAATGCAGATTACAATGATAGTGGTGGCAGATTTACCATCAAAATTCTCAATCAGTTTTGAAACAATGGGTCCTTGATTTCAGACAGAGGTAGACAGAAGCTGATTCTCATTTTTAGGCTGAAATGACAACTGTCTCTGTCAGCTGTAGCTAACTAGCAAACTAAGCTAACATTAGCTCCTTGAGTTGGTTGAAAATTTTCAAACTGTGTGTTTGCACCTTTAAAAAAAGAAAATGCTGTCAGGATAAGGCTTAACCGATGTGTTTGACAGAGCCGCTAACGTTAGCCTAAACTCTGATAGCATCCAGGACCAGCTTCCACACAGTGGGGAAACACTGCACAGTAGATGTGCTCGTTGTGAAAGGGATATTTTGATGTAACCCCACAAAATAAATGTGGTATGAAATGCTCCTTGGCCTCGGACGTAATGCTCAATGACTACTGTAGGTAGAAAGAAATTGGACAATAATTGTTCGATGGAGGGGTTTAGCGAACGATCAGTGTTTAGCACTAATTAGTATTCATTTTAGCTGGTCTTTAGCATCAGTTAATGTTGGTCATATTTGGGTCCGTCTGAAGATTGAAACAAAAACAAAAAAATCCACTGTTAGCTCTTTAACAAGGGTTTTTATCTCTGCTATCTGTCCAACACTTTGAAACTTGTTTGAACTATTAGAAACTCTTTAGTTTTTAGTATTTTCAAATATCTAGCTACCAATTATGGCTGGAGTCTAATTCTAAGTCTAATTAAATGATAAATCTATAATCTATACCGTAGTATAAGGTTACCTTATCCTTGAAGTCGGTGTGGTTCTGGAGAATAGCCCGCTGGTAAGTTCCTGTCCGAACGTAGTCCTGCATCATGTTCTGTTGCTGGGAGAGGTAGCCATAAAACTGCAGAGACAAGAAAAAAACATGAAGACGTTGATGAATCTTTTATTTTTTTATATGAAGTCAATATTGTACAAGCAGACTCAGTAAGGACATACAAATATATCTGAAAGTAAAATATAAGAAGTTTCAGAACCCATCTGGTTTTGCAGGCAAAAATTAGGTCAAGGCGGTTTTCAAATTTGCAGTTAATCATTTTTATTAATAAAAGAAGAAAAACACATCTTGGGAGCCTCCAAGACCCTGAGTGGGAGGGCCAGGGTTTGATTGACAGCTCGGCCAGCAGGGGCACAGAGACGCAATGTAAGCAAACCTTGTCTGGGAGCTACAGCTTGTACACCAAAGACATTAGCAGTGGTGTTGAAGAATAAGGACCACACCAGTTAGCATGATTTAGTCGCTTTATTTTTTTTTCCAATTCAAGGTGCAGGACAAAACAGGTCCATGTTTGTGGAAAAAAACAGGAGACTCTAGCTAGACAGCTAATGCACGTTGTGTTCAAAGCCTGAGGCTCTTTTTGTGCTGTGTGGCAGGTGGCTGTCTGACACTGGCTTTATGCAAATAGTTCAAAAAAGATTATCATGTTATCTGATTGGCTGTATGCAAATAAATACTCTGTTTAGACAGAGGAACACTACATGCCCACTGGTATGCATAGACAGGGAATGTCTTTATGAGACCAACATACATTTCTTCCTTTAGGGTACCAAGTTTTCCCCCTCAAATGAGAACACAGGACATGTAATTTACAGAGCACATCTGTTCGCTGTGCCAGAAATTAAAGAGTTTGAGAGAGCCTTAGGTCTGCTGTATATACTACCTTTTTTGAAAGCCCCAGAGAAAGCTGGGTGGTGTGTGTGTGCGTTTGTTACTCTCACCTGGAAGTACTGTACAGCAGAGGACTCCTCTGTTCTGTCGCTGAAGACTGAGTGCTCACTAAGATGCCCGCGACTGTTCTTCAGGACGTTATAAAAGGACTGAAAGTCTGAAGCAGAACATAAACACACAAACACAGTTACAGGTCACACTTTACACTGGATCCTATAGCAATACATCTATACACATACATCTACACACATGGAAATGAAGAAACGGCATTGTTCTTGTATTGCAGGGCAGAGCTAGTTAGTCCCAGTACTATGAAGTCTGACAAAGTTAGACTAGACTAATAATAACTCTGTTTGGCTGCTTAGACTACATACTTGGGACAAGCAAGAATTCTGCTTCATTGTTTGTATTTTCAAATAGTATGTTTCACTTTTAACTTTACAAGAGAAAGGGCTTTGAGGATGAGGACTTGAGGAGGACGGTGTCGGAACATATGAGACATGCTGGTTTTGAACTGCTCATGGTAGGAATGAACATGTAAGAGACTGTCCATTCTTGAATAAAAGCTCTGTTTTCACTGTCTACTTTTCTCTTTTTAGAGCACACCATGTGACATTGACTTTTCTCTCCGACTGTTGTCTCCGTCAAAATGTAATAATTCTCAATAATTTATCGGCCCGGGTCCGGACATTCGGCACCCCCATATAGCGCAAATGGAATGATCCTTTATTTCATAAACACATTTTCCACCCACTGCGACCATTCGACTGTGAGATTGGCATTTTAATCAGGCTCCTTAGATCGAATCGTCCAATAGTCGACTATTCAGGGTCACCCTTACAGTTAACGCTGCTGGAGTATAAACTTCCCCAAATCCAATAAAGAGCAGGGACAGAGCTGCTAACGTTAGCCTGAACTTTGATCAAATCCAAGACCAGCAGGCGGGGAAATACAACACAGCAGATGTACTAGTCGTGAATGGGGCTTTTTTAATGTAACCTGTAGCCCCACAAACTAGTATAGTTAATTAACGATATGCTCCATGGCCTTGGAAGTAACGCTGACTTGTTACTAAGCTACTTAGCTGGACGTTTGAACATTTGCAGCTTATGTTAGAGCAGAAAAACTGTTTAATCCAGTCCTTGCACACTTTTGCTCTTTGAGCACTCAGTGGGGTTGGGAGAGGATAATAAATAAGAAACCAGTATCCAAACTCTTTATATACGGAGTGTCTCTGTTACTACAGCATCATGTCCACCGCTTCAACATGTGGAGAGAGGCCTGCCAAGTCTAGTTACAGTCGCCAAGTTATGATCGGACAATTACTGTTCAGGAGAGGGGTTCAGCAAACGGTCAATACATTCATTGGGATAAAAGAGTGTCTGTGTATGTTAGTGTGGGTTGAGACTCATTACACCTGCTGCACACTCCATGGAAAGTGTACTAAGTGAGTGGGAAGCTCAGGCTCCCTGCTTACATAACAAACTTTGGTAACGTTGGCTCATCCCGAGGTTCTAAACACAGAAAACAAAGCCAATGTGATGCTGGAGCGGGGTATTTAAACACGGCCACTGAGGAACACAGCCATTTATATCCCTAAATTCTAAAGTTTATATTTTTATATATTTTTATTTTAATAATGTTTGGATACACAGGAATTATTTCTCCATTGGGAGTTGCACATTTAGCAACCTATGTACTTTATTTTTGACCTAAAATCACGATGTTTCCAGCAGACATTACAGTCACAGAACTGATTCTGGCTCATACATGGGATGTGTGTGTTACTGACGTACAGCATGTAACATTCTCATTGTATTGGGGTGTTTGTGAGTACCTGCAGGTGAGGAGAACTGCAGCAGGACGCTGTTGCAGCCCAGTGTGATGATGAATGACTGCTTCCCCACGCGGCTGCACTCTGTCTCCCTGGAAACCGAACACTTGAACACACTCGCCTCCTCTCCTGGAAAGAAAGAGAGAGGGTGGAAAGAGTTAGGATAACATGAGACATACTTGCAGACTGCCACTGAAATTTCTATTGAAATAAATAAATACTGTGTGCCAAATGCTGCTTAAACTTTATTGGATAAATTCAAGGAGGGTCCTCTGGAGATCACAACATTTGACTGCCTTGGTAAAATAAAGCAGATACAAACAGAATAACTGATTTGAAAAGGTGCGTTTTTTCAGTTTTAAAAATGTGTCTTAACTTTTTTCAGCATTTTGCATGAAAGCCAAAAAGACGGTTTTCTTGCTGCAAGTCACACATTTGGCCTGACACTTCAATTTCAGATTCAATACAACTAAATACAATGCAGCCTCCATCTCCCTCCGCGGCTCACACACACTGTGGAGGAATGGCCACAAATGCTGAAATGTGGTCTATGTTTTAAGAGCTTGAAAAAATGGTGTAGGTGAAGGTTTTGATGATATCAGTGTCACCGTCTTCCCCGTTTCATGATTTACATTTGCTTCAGGGTTGGTACAGCTTTAAAAGAGTAAAATTCCAGCACTTTTGAAGCACTTTCAAGGTACCTTACCCAAAGATTTCCAGACTCTCGAAGCCTTTATCATCACATCTAAATTGTTACTATAAATTCCAGGAGACAACAAACAAAAATGACAAAATATGAAAAGATTTTTGGTTTACATGAGTGATTGTGAAGATGATGAAACACCAGATTATGTTGAAAATAGAGTATTTTTCAAGGAGTATATTCTAATTCAAGCATATTCCTAACCTTGAAAACATAATGGTTAAAATTAAGCATTTTCCAAACTTTCAAGACTTTGTACGAACCCCATTGCTTAGATTTCTACAGTATGTCTACACAAGACACCATACATACAACAGACTTTAGGGTTAAAGGATCCAGCTGGCACTCTTCTATACGTTTCTTATAGTCAACAAATCCCAAATTAGTCTCTTCTGACTACTCTGTCTGTGTCACTCAGCCCCAAGCCCACTGGTTCCTGCTGAAAATGTAAATCTTTAAAGAGCGGCTCACAAATACAGTTTCATTTTCTAAAAAGGCTCAGTAACTTCCTGAAACAGCTGGGCACTATGGTTTCTGATAAATGTCACTAAATTAGGAGGAAATAGTGCATTTGGTGGGGACTATTTTCAGTGGCGGATTAATACACAATTGATGTTTTAGTGAGTATTTCTGGCAGCAGGATGGTGTATGTGGGACTGAGCCCAAATAAACCTCAGAGTGTGTGGTCATGATAATGAAGGGACATGTCACCCAATGCAACAGTGAGGCTCACTGATGTGTTTTTAGTAGTTTTTGGACAACAATGGAGCTCTATGGCAGAGACAGACTTTGACACACACACACACACACTACTTGTATGTAAAAAATACAACCAAACCTATCCTTCAACCATCTGTCTATTTATATGCCACAGTCGATGGTCTCTAGCTTGCATACAGGCTGTGCTGTGTGCGTGTTTGCTCAAAGATCCCGCTGCTTATGATGAAACCACAGGACGAGTGTTAGCATCAAAGACTCATTTCAGCCCTGAATCCTCTAGTTATCCACTAGGATATAAAACTGGGAGAAGAGCTAGAGCTGCTGTCCTTCCAGCTCCTGCTCGTCGCCATGGCTGTGTTTTTAGGCACAACTCTCTTAAAGTGTTGTAAACCAATAGGTTTGTGGGTACCAATTTAGTAGGTTACGGGTGCACATTTTTAAATAATGAGCCCAAAGTATCCTATCCTTAAAAAGGCAATAACAATTTTTAACATTTAGTTTTTTTAACATATTTATTTTGCCAAACCTGTCTTGAAAATCTGTGAACTGCTTATTAAAGAAGGCCTAAATAACGAGACACTGACATGACAAATAAACTAGTATGGTGACATGTTGATTAGGTACGCCACGGTGAGGAATGTTTTCCACCGGTTAATAAACTCGTGACAACACCAGTGTTACCGATTACACCGGACATTTCACAAGAAAAGATATTCATCGATGACGCTCAATATCTGTAGAGCGCTTACTTTCTTTAACGTTAGATCTTCCCCGTACACTTTGAAAAAAACTAATGCTTATAAGGTTGGTCACCTTCATCAGACAAAGTTTACAGATTGCCTCATTAACGTTAGCAGGTTTCCTATTAGCATTGGGTTTAAATCCAAAATATTGCCAAATGGGCACTTTTACTTTTCGCTTCAACTCCAAATCCTCCACCATCGTCTTGTCGGTCAACTCTCTTTACTCTTGTCACCTGATAAGTGAAATCTGACTCCTGGTACTGCTGCTGCACGGAGCAAACACTTTTACTTTATAATTGTAGTTTCTGTCGTCCTACTAAGTATTGATAACACACTTAGTGTTTTACAAATTAGCGTTTTTTATTTGATGAATGTGGGCGCTGATACGCAAAAATGAACTAAATGGGTTTTATTTCTATTTAAAAAAAGAGGCAAAACGATGGTGGCGGTGTGCAAGTAATTGTGTAATTGGTGTGTAATCAGTGTATGCCCAAACAACGTGTAACACCAGTAACAACAACTACAGCAGCAAGCCTAATGTTGACTCCATATTTCCTGAAGACTTTCTTCCCTTCCTGTGTCTGTCAGGTAACTGACAGCTAACAGTGGGACATAAAGCAGCCACTGATATGAAAGCCCTTAACTCCCTTGCAATAAAACAATGCTAAAGCATTTTGAGGTTTGAGGCTTTAGTGTGACAGGATATTTCACTCTTTGGAAGTTGGTTTCTACACTGTGCAAGAATGAGTGATGACTGTGTGCTGACAGCAGCAGAAGGAACAACTGGTGCAAGCTTATCAGTGTTATTATTGCAGTCATCTTTTCCTATCATATACTTTGAGATTATAATTTCTCAAATTCCTTCTTTACCGCCCCATGCAAACACTTCTCCAGGCTGGAAGAACCTCCTGGTCGTGCAGCAGGCCCGGTAAAGACCCATAAAGCAGCCTGAGCTAATCCAGGACCTATTAAGGGATTAAGAGCAGCACAATGTGAGAAAACATCTATCTCAGTACAAATAGAGACAATCCAGGACTACGGGCATTTATTTCTGTTTTAGGTAGATGCTAATGGTGTTCACATATTTAATCTCATCAAACACGAGGCAAAAATGAGGTGGCAAACTCCAGCTGAGGAACACTTTCCCTCCTCACTGTTACCTAAATAATCATAAGGCAAGAGAATTAAAATAACAAAAACTCACATTAATAAAGAAAAGAAACTAAGAAGAGAGGAGTGATGTAAAATATCTCAATTAAAAAATAATGAACTGCATTACTATGAAATCATCACGACTCCAAATGGGGAGTATTTTAAAGTGTTTTCATGGTGAAGGTTTCTTGAGACAATCACTGTGTTTGTGTGAATAAGTAGGCTAAAACAACACAATAAAAGGGATAATCCAGTGATTTAGTATTACATTCCTGTAAAGATTCACAAAAAAAGAACGATTAAAATCAAAGCAGCAGAGGCCAAGATATCTGGTCTTTTATTCACTATGTGTGTCAAGCTGCAAAAATGCTGAATGCTACAGTTCCCATAATGCAACCATTAATATATTTCCATTATATATTTTCTCAGACTAGACAAGGCTTTAGCAGAGCCACAGACGACATTTTACAACTGCTTTCACATGCTGAGTAGAACTGACCTATGTGTGTAAGGATATTTTCTCTTCAAGTAGATCCAGTTGAGATAAAAACACCTCTGGTAAATTAAATGAGAAAAAGCCAAAGGTTTACAGCTTTCACACACACACACACAGCATTGAAACTGACATTTCTCTCTTCCTCCGCTTACTTCTGCAATTCAGAGAGAGAAATGAGCCTTCTGTCCAGACAATATTTTGAACCATGACTAAATGAGTTAGTGCAGCTGTCGTGTTTGAACAGGATCAGCTTCACTTCTTTTTCACTGAGCAGTTTCCTCGTTGTTGTTGCTTCTTCTGCTGTCTCAACCACACTGTGGCCATCACGGCTCAGCTGTCACACAGACAGACAGATGCTACGGTCGGTTCTGCTGCTCTACATCATCAACATACCTGTACGTGATTGGATGGGACACAACAACAGAGTGGCTACATGCTAGCCTGCTGCTGACAGCTTAACATTAGTCTGAAGTAACAGCAGTTTTAGGCTATGTTATTTATTTTAAAAAACATTATTATTATTATAGCAACCATGGCCCATTCAGAAAGGCAACCCACTTTGAGAAGCACTGGTTTAGAGCCCGCTGTGAGTCTGGATAGGCTTGGTTCGACTATTTAATGACAGCAACATAATAAAAATTTCAAAAACAAATAAATAAGTCTTATGTAGGGATTTCATGCTATGTAAGCAGAATTAGAGTCTTTGTTGGTAGGGAGAATAAACACGCATGTGTTTTTTGCAGACCACATGGCACTCTTGCCAGGATCGGTTCAACTCAACAAAATGGCCTGCATTGATTAACATCACGTTTAGTCAACACTCAGATTCCCTGAAAATGTGCCTTTACCTTGGCATAAAAAAGTAGCCAGACATGAAATGAAATTCTGTGTGCTTTTCTTTAACTTCAGCATCACAGCAGAGGAGGAGGCCTGCGCGGCTGTTTCTTTTCAGCGGGACATCCCATTGAATGAGAAGACAAGCTGCGGAGGAGCGGAGCGGCTCTGATGCTGCCTCCACACAGGAGGGAAGTAGGCGGGTGGGGACCCGGCTATTGTTCCAATGAGAACAAAGATGAATACATAAGTAATGAGGGCCCGGTCTCGCTACGCCACCCAAAACGCCAAGACCGCTTTCCACAAAAAGTAAAAGCTTCAAAAGTTTATGCGTTTACCGCTCTACTAGGGAACGGGCTATTGGCTAAATGCAGGGCTACAGCAGCGGTAAGGCGGCCGCCGGGACAGCGGAGCACGGTGGCGGGTCTCCAGAGCAATCTAGACGGGCTAATTCACAAGCTAAACAGTCAAATAACATGACCTGGGTCTCTTGGGGACGAAACCGGAAAAAGGGTTAATTTACAAAACCACTGGGCATATTTATGTGACAAAATAACCGTTCGTTAACCATCAAGGGCAAAAGACGTTAGATGCACGTTAGCGCATCACTGCTGAACCCGGGCTAGTGGCATTGTTTAACTAGCATTAAACTACACACTACTTAGCTGCCCCGCTTGTCAGTGGGACTAACTGAGCTACGTTGTGTGTGTGGCGCTATATTTATGTCGAGCTCTCCAAAGCGGCGAACTTGTGTGGAAGCTAAGAGCCCGACTTTAACAAGCCTCAACAATCGGACGACGAAAAAAAATTGGACTTTTAAGGGCTCCCTCGTGATAAGCAGGGGGGGGGGGGCGACGTGGTCTCTCAAAATGGGTTAGCTTCTTGGTAGCTAACGCTACATATGGCCAGATTAGCTGTATAAGCATTAGCACTGCATAGCATTAGCACTGGCAGTTAAGACAGGCCGAACACCCCGAGGAGCAGCTGCAGAAAAGGTCAACTCACCATTGGAGAGATTGATGAGGGCGGCATCTTGTGTGCTTTTGACTTCTAACCGCAGGGGCTGCTGCTCTGAGTGTCGCTGTATGTCTCCATTCGCGTCTCCGATGGAGAGGAGCCGCACGCCGGGGAACACCGAGACCGCCATCTTCGATCTGGAAGTAAGAGATAGGTCGGTGGCGCTCACATCCAACCACGCACTGCTCTCTGCTGGAGGCAGGCCGGGCATCAACATGATAAGCCGCCCCAACAACGCCACCTGGCGGGCGAAAGCGGGTATTGCGTAAACACATTTGGCATACGTCATGACGTCATATAATCCAGGAGCGCTCAAGGGTTTTCGTCCTACAGAATATCTTATTATTGTATTTTTGTTTTAATTTATTTACCTTTTTTTATATTTCAATTGATTGTTATCTGATTTGTTTTATTTTTTCACACATTGGAATCTAGATTTGTACAAGGATGTTCATTTCATGTCCAAGCTGTTCAAAAATAAAAAAATCGTCCTAGTGTTTATGTATGCTTTTTTTGGTTTATCCCTTTATTTGCCTATCTGTATGTTTACCTATATATCTATTTAAATCAATTTGTTATCGATAAATTGTATCATTTTACTGTTAAACGAATTCATTAAAAGAAATCGTTTTACAGAAGACTTTTGACATATTGTCCCCACCACAAATTAAATTCCATTCACCTCCAATGAGTTGGGTTGGAGGAAATCTCAGACATGTGCATTTAAAAAAAGCAAATCCTTAAACAGCCTAACACATGAGAAAAAACCATAAATACTATTAGTGTATAACATTCACCATCTGTACATATATACTGTACAATCACTGCCCAATATTGAAAGAAGAAAAACACCAGGAGATAACAGGATGAAATTATTGTGCTAATAATTTAATGTGTTAAAATGATATATAGTAGCATCTTAAACAACAATTTGATGCAAGCAAAGCTACATGAAATCATGACATGATATATAGTAATGGCCAACAGTTGGCAGGTTTAATAACATGACATTGTAAATTGTATTCATTGTAAAACATTTTCTGGATTCTTTATATTGTATTATGTACATTCAAATATATATATAATAAAATATTCCGCTTGTAAGTAATTGTAATTTATTTATGCATTTTTCCACTCAAAGAACATTGACACCCTGAAGATTTTATCAATGGTACTTGGCAAGGTCAGCCTGCCAGTTGTGAGTGCAGCTTTATGTTTCAAACACAGGTCATGCAAAGATTAAAGTATGCTGCTGTGTTTATGTGACATCTGATGATGACTTCTGTGAAAACTGAGCACTGAAAGGTCTTGAAATTCCAACTAAAAACATGATTGATTAGATCTCATTTTACCAGAAAGTCAGCAACACATTCCTTTCACCCAGTTCCTCTGCTATTTGCAGTGAAATAGTTTTCCATCAGTGAAGTTTGGTATAGTTAATACTGCTGGTGTTTGTTAAAAACCGAGATGCACAATTCATGCCAGAAACAGCTTCACAGACAGATGACAAAAACAAACACGTGGTAACTTTTAATGGTGAATAATAATAACAGTGCACATAAGATGAGAGATATTTGAACTGTACAAGTTGAACTGTGTTTGAACTGTGTGTTCACACTGTGAGCAACAAGATCAGTAATTACCCATCAGCTCACCGCAGCTTATCAGCATGTATACTTCCTCTTTTCTGTTCCAAAGGTTTCTTTTGTTTTAGAAATTATGTTTGCCTAACGAGTACAAAATGAATGATTACAGACACTTACAGGCTCCTGTTTCTCCAAAATAAATCAATATCTCAAAAACAGTTGTTGGTAAATAGAGTCCTTTTGAATTGTGTCTCTCAGTGCTTGCTGGTATGAAAGGAAATGCCAATCCAGTTCGGGGAAAAAATTCTGTCTGGTGGTGTAAATGGCCATTTTTGTTTATTTGCTCACATATGGCACAGATTGGACATGTACACATGGAATCCAAATTTTGGGCGGTGTTCATAAATAGAAAGTAATAAGAGAGGGATCTGGTATCTGCCAATGTGACTGTCATGGGATTTTTCTCGTTATCTTTTCATCGACTGCGATTTTTTTTTTCCTAACAACAACCACTGTAAAAAGTTTAGTTCTACTGTAAAACAAGTGGTCAAAAAAATAGATATGGTCATAAAAACAGAATCTGCATTAAGCCCTGTTGTGTAAAGCCACCATAGTGTAGACCTCTGAGCCCTGAGAGAGCAAAACATGACCAGTGGCTTGCATTATAAACACACGGAAACACATCCTGTCAAAAGTAAGTAAGTACGATGCATTTACTACATTTTTCAGCTGAAACTGTCAGCGTCATTCCTTAACTGCTCCAGCGACAATATGTGTGTGTGTTTACATGTATGTGTTTATGGTCTTGGCTTTGTTATCTTCAGAGGCATTGGAGGACACGACAGAAATCGACCTTGGAATGACCAGGCGTCTGTTTGAGTGTTTTCCGCTCCTTCACGGCCCTAAAAAGACAAGAAATGCATTTAGCTTGAGGGGATGTGTCTTGTGCTCTCTCTAAAATATAGCGGGGCCATTGTTTAGTGGTTGGAAGATGTACAATAGAAAAAGTATTAAGAAGGGCAGAAAAGAAAATAATTAAAGAACATAAAAATAGTTGGACAATTCAAGCACAGAGAAGAGAGCTACACTCACACCTCAGAGAAGGACACATGACTTGGGAGGCCTGAACGGGTTATCACTGGAGGGCACCCCGGTGAGGAGAGGGTCTTTGTGGGCATTTTGCAAACAGAAGGTCTTCAGTTCTGCAGCAGCCTGAGAAACCTGTCGAATATTCCATATATCACATCATTTGGTTAATGGTCTTTGTGATCAGCCAAGTGGCTTGACATTTATCTGCATTTCTAGCTACCAACTGACTGTCGGGACTTAGTAGTAGAGGAGGGCTTAACTGTCGGCTGCTCAGCACTCCTTAACAGTTTAAAATTAATACTGGATCACATTGGAGTTGAATTGGAGTTTAAAGTTTTGCTGCAACAGAATTAAATTTAATCTAGGTTTATTTTTTTTGTTTCTTAATTTAAAGTTAGTTTTAAAGTTTGGTGCAACATATTTTAACCATGATTTAATCAGGTTTAAAAAAAGAATCCTTGTTGGTGCAAACAAACCTAAGTCAGTGAACTGACTTATTAAAGTCAGTCACAATGTTACACCTACCTAAAGTTTGCTAACACTGGCTAACTTTAGGCACCATAAGCCACTGGCCATACCAGAGAAGAAGGAAGCTTGTGTTATCTCTTCTTTCAAAAGTTACATAGCCTCGCTTTAAGGTTGTGTCAATAACCATAGCAATCAGTTAAAGAGAGGTTCTATGACATAGACGTAATGTGAAAATGTTACAGGTTGTTTCTTTAAATATCCCCATGCCTCACACCACAGTAATCAGCTGAACCTTCATTCTATATGATTCTCAATTTACAATATCACAAATTCAAGTCTTAAGTTTGGTGGATGTTTAAAAACTAACTTAACTAATTGCAAGACTGAGTGAAATTGTACTGTGATTTATTGAGTCTGGGTGCCCCCCCCGACAGCTTACTTACTGCTGGGGTGGTTAACACACACACTTGAAACTAGTCTGACTTCTGTTCTAAAATAAGTAGCCACCCAACAATCACACCAGTCACACAGCTGCACAATCAACAAAGCTATCACTGTGCTGCACTAGCAGAGAAAAGTCTGTTTGCTACCATTTCACTGCACTCCACTGCACACACTCCAGTGACTTATAACATGAACCTAAATCTATTCCTTAAGTACGAGGAAGGATTATGGTCAATGAGTGGAGTTTTTTGAGAGTTTAAATATTAGACATTTTCAAGTTAAGCTGGTTTGTAGTAACCTCACAAGACACTACTTTTAACAGGAACTTAGAGGATACCTTTTCCTAAACTTTACAGCTGTTACCCCATCATAGAGCGCTATATATATATATATATATATATATATATATATATATATATATATATATATATATATATATTTGTAGCTCGAATGTGCCTATAGTGGGAAACGTGAAGATTCATTTGAGAACAATTTTTAATAGGTGTCACAAAATGTTCTGTATAAGAAAACAGTGTATACTTGTTGTTAGATAGTAATGAGTTTTGAGTTAATACAAACGTGTAAAATGCGAACGTGATTGATAGATAGTAATTAGTTGCAGCGCGCACAGGAGAGCTTTGATGTATAGCTGAATGGAGGTTTTGAGTTGTGTGTACGTACCTTTATCCGACGGACACTGGCCTCCAGACGAAGCTGTTTGACTGCCTTCTGGGCGATGACTAAACTGCTGTTGGCGGCGCTGTTGTTTGACATGACTGAGTCCAAGTAACAGAGAAAGCGACCAAGTAGTCAGCTACACCACTATTACAGTTCTAGGCAGGAATAAAACACATTTTCCGGTGAGAACCTTCAAAATAAAAAGCTTACTCACTCACTTTTTTTTAACCCCCCTAACCCAAAACCCAAACACACACACACACACACACTGCAAATAACATAGTCATTGCTTTAAAGTGATGTTGTTTCTTAATTAAATTCAATTAAATTGGGATAGGCTAGGCCTACATTTGATGCTGGAGGAAGTCTTCAGATTCTTTCCTTAAGTAAAAGGAGCAACACTGCAATATAAAAATACTCCATTACAACTAAAAGTATATCACAAATGTCACTTAAAGTACTCATACTCTCACACTCACAGCACTCAGTACAAGTACCCATAATGCAGAAGAATGGTCCCCTGTGAGTGTTAATTATATATTATATTATTGGATTATAGTGATTAGTGATGCATTGATGTGTAAGTAGCATTGTGCTGTTGTAGTTGGTCGAGGTGGAGCTAATTGGAACTATTTTGTATTCTGTTGGGTAGTTAAATATATAACATATATATATATATATAAAACACATCATATTTTAGATCATTATATGTTTTCTATGTAGAATCTTAATCTGTAAGGTAACTAGTAACTACAGTTGTCATATAAATGTATAGGAGTAAAAAATACAACCTTTGCTCTCTGATCTATAGTGTAGAGTACAAAGTAGCATAACAAGGATATACTCAAGTAGCACCTCAAATTTGTACTAAGGTACAGTACAGTACTAATATACTTGCATTCCACCAGTGCCTTCTGCTGTGCACAAATACTCACAACAAACAACCAAACCATCAATATCAACATAAATGTTTACCACCCAAAACAGTAGTATGGGCTAAAGGTTAATACAAATATGTGCAAATTGCAGATTGCAGAATAAGTGCAATCAGACGATGGGTGCAAAAATGGTGTGCCACCTCTTTATTTGACCCAATTTTTTAATACAAGTTATTACTTCTATTTATTTTAATTATTCAGTTTAGAGCCTTACATAAACAATAAAAGACAACCATTGGACTTCAAGTAGATGAAACAAGAATGAGATTTAAAAATTGTATTTGGATTAATGGTTATTGTATGACTGATAATGGTTATGACTAATGACTATGTTATGACTAACTAATAGACTAATATTTAACTGTTATATGGTCATTGTATGCCTTTTAAAACACTCAGTGGAGTGCTAATATGCTTCCTAGAGTCTGCAGAATTGCAGTTTGTAACTGTAGGAAATAAGTTGGCCCAAACTATCAAAATAAATATTTTCTCTTCTGTGCACAACCAGGCAACCAAATATTCAGTTGATCACATGATAAGTTCAAGACAAACTGCTCAGTTAAACTGTGGCTGAAAAGCAGCAGCAGGGTCTGGGGAAGACGTAATATAATAATACATTTCTGTCTCATTTATACAAAAACATGCTTTTGAATCTATATAACTGTGTTCTGTCTGTGCTGTTTTTTTAAGAATATAGAAGCCTTTTCAAAGAACAATTTGGTATATTTTTTTTTATCTTTCACCAGTTCATCTTATTTTTAAACTCCTTAGTTTTCCTATTTTGCGGGATCTTGGCACACATTTAATCATTTATCTATTCTCTTTTTTCTCCCAAGCATCATTTCACATTTCCCAAAACTCCATATTGTCTTTTAAACAAACAGTAAGTATTCCTTTATCTTTCTGACTTCTCTGATAAGAACTTTTTACTACAGTTTGTCATTTTCAGGCCTCCGCAGAAACCAGCTGGGACCTAATAGGCTAAGAGAATCATAGCAAGATTAAGACTGGACACACACACAAAATAATTCTACCCTGAATTTGATGAGAAGCACCCAACAATCAGTCGACAAATAAAGACAGTAGCCCCGCCATGTTTTGTTTGTGTAACACAACATTAGAGGTGATTATGCGTAGTAGTACAGCATATATAATTATATACAGTAGAATGTAATAATGTAGTATTTAGTGGGGGAACTGACGGGAATTTGATCCATAGCAGGTGATAAGGCACCGGAAACCGTCCTATAGGGGGCGCTAATGAGTCAAACTGAAAGCGGTTCAAAGGTCAAGCTGGAGTTGGTTCCGGTGTAGCTCGGGGTGACGCAGAGGAGGAGTGAAAAGTAAAATACTTCAACATGCTGTTACGAGTGAGTACAACCAGCGGTTTTAGGGAAGCTTCCTGTCGGCTCGGGTCATACCGTACACTCGTTTTGAATCAAATCGGTGCTCACTGTCGTCATGTTGCGCGTGTTAGCTGGTAGCTTGTGTAACGCTGCTCCATCACCTCTAACAGCGTTTCCCCCAATACACAGCGAAGGTAACCGGCCAGAACAAGCACATACGTGGACTGAAGTGGCACTGCAATCCAGAGAACTTTATTCAGTCTGTGATTTCAACATTGATAAGCTCCCTATCACGCTGTCAGAAGTCCATAAGAAAATTCTCTAATATTAGTTGTTCTACACACACACACACACACAACTTCTCACCCCATAATATCTCAACAGGGAACAGCTAATATATTTGACATAAAAATAAGTGCTTGTTTTATGCAGGCTAGATGGAAACATGTGGTCTGTCACTGACTTAGAGTACTGTTACTAAGTGTACATTTGGATATATCTGGCCTTTGTTTTATTTATGTGACTTTTTATTTTATTTTATATTTAAGTTATTTTTTTATTTTTCTTACGTGGAAATAGGGCTGCAACTAACAATTATTTTCATTATCCATTAATCTGCCGATTATTTGCCGTTAATCGTTTAGTCTGTAAAGTGTTCATCACAATTTCCCAGAGCCCAAAATGACGTCTTCGTGAATAAAACTTAAAGTACGGGTGTCTGCATGTCTGTCTTTCAGCGGGTGCTTCACATCGGAGGCTTGACACTGAAACACAGCAGGTCCATTCACCACAGTCCTGTATGGAGGAGTCCTCTTATACCTATAGTTGTGGAGCAGACGGTGAGTGGGATGACTTTTAACTGCCGGGCTGTGCTCAACACTGCCATGTGTGTTAATGCTGCACTATGCATGAATCCTCTGTACCAAAGAACATCCTCACTAAGTAGACCTTGTTCAGTCTGGTGGGACATTTACACACATGAAGAGCCCATTCACAACTCCAAAAAGCACACTCTGGTTTTGTTAAACACCCAGTTGTGTCCTCAGATCTTAACAGGCTTGTGCATTCTGCTGGTCTGAGGTAGATGGGGAAACGTGCTCTGGTACATAGGAAGGGAACACAACAGCAGTATTACTTTCATAGTTATCTGCCAACAAAAGAAGCCTTAATGAGGAGACAAACGTATAAACAAAGAAGACAATGTAAATGTCACTTCTTGCGGTACAAAGGCTTCAGAAGTCAGAGCGTCCTTGAATGCATCAACAAGGAGAGTTTTAAAGTCTCTGCTCACATGTGCAATGCCATTAGATCAGAATATAACTAAAACAGTGAACCAAAAGCAGCGTTGGTCACTGCAGGTTTAAAGTCTCTGCGAGATGATTCCATTCATGGACAGGAAAGAACAGAATACAGTGGCTGGGAGAGAGGAAGCCAATCTAAAAGCATACAGGTGCACAGTGTAACTTTGTGGTTTATCACAGCACTAGATAAAATGGTTTTGTCGGAGTTCTTTAAGTTTAAAACAATTCTAATTCTTTTTGTTTTTTTCCCAGGGGAGAGGAGAACGAGCGTATGACATCTATTCCCGCCTCCTGAGAGAGAGAATCATTTGTGTAATGGGTCCTGTAAGTGTCTGCCTGGATGTCCAGATTGAGTTTTTTTTTTAAAACATGTTTTCAGAGTGATTATTTACATTCTGGCTCTTTGTTCCTCCTCAGATCGATGACTCTGTAGCCAGCCTGGTTATTGCCCAGCTGCTCTTCCTGCAGTCGGAGAGCAACAACAAACCCATTCACATGTACATCAACAGTCCTGGTGAGGCGACGAGCAGTGAAGTGCTGCAAGCGTACATTTCTGAAGCAGCTATGCTCGGGTCAGAGGGCCAAAACATAAGAACATCCTGAAAATGAAACATCAGAAACCACAGAATACAAATGAAAATAGAAAAAAAAAAAAATCTTTTTCCGTTAAAAAAACATACTTTTTGTTGAAAAAAAGGTGTATTTTGCATTTCCCGTCTACTCCTTTTTATAGAAAAAAAGAAATCCAATATTTTTTTCTGAAAGAAACATTTTTTTCCTATTTTCATTTGTATTTTGCAGTTTCTGACGTATCGTTCATCTGATTTTAGGGATGTCAGATGTCGATGTGGTAATTGTCTCAGGTGTTAAAGATGAAGTTCCCCCTTTTTGATTGGTTGTTTACGACTTACGGTTTTAGTATAAACCAAAACCAAAAAAATGATTTCTCAATAGTAAATAGTAAACTAAATATCTTTTTGTAATGCAAAACTTCTAAAAGAAAATTGGGAAAAGGACATGATCTATCAAGAAACAAAAAGATAACTTTAAATCTTAAAGATCGTTATCTCTTTTCAATTGTCTCATGTTTTTGTTTTCATTTCCCGTTACACATTTTAATTTAAGCATTTACGTTTAAGCTTTTCTATTCTCTTTTTTCTTTCTATTTCCCCCAGGCGGTGTGGTGACATCAGGCCTGGCCATTTACGACACCATGCAGTACATCCTTAATCCCATCTCCACCTGGTGTGTTGGCCAGGCGGCCAGTATGGGCAGCTTGCTCCTGGCAGCAGGGACGTCAGGGATGAGGCATTCACTGCCCAATGCCCGCATCATGGTTCACCAGCCTTCAGGAGGGGCCAGGGTAAGGTGGTCTCCCCAGGTTCCTTTTTTAATACTGATGTGAAATCAAGCACAGAGGGGGGATAATAATCACAGTGCTGTGTGTCCAGGGTCAGGCCACAGACATCGCCATCCAGGCCGAAGAGATCCTGAAGCTCAAGAGACAGATCAACATCATCTACGCCAAACACACGGGGCAGCCGCTGGAAACCATTGGTAGGTTTGACCAGCATCCAAGTGTGGGGTTTGTCTAAGAGAGGTGAAGCTTTTAAAGGGACAAACGCACTGTTCCACCGCCCCCGCCACACACACACACGTTTCTGCACAGAAAAGCTTGGCCACAGATGGTCGAGTGCTGTCAGAATAGGATACCACTCACACTGCACACTCCACACACAGCATAGACCTCTGCCCAAAAACTCAACTTCCATTAGTCAGGTTTCCAGCAGCTGCAGCAGACAGATGAAAGATAGCGTCTAGCTAACGAACATAGTGGAGCATTTAGCAGCTAAAGAGCCAGATACGTTTCTCAGGAGTTGTTGGAGACCAAAAACAGAGCTAAAAGGAGAGTGAATATTAGACTTCCATTCATCAGGTGTGTCTGCTGGATACGTAAATAAGCAACTGTTTGCTAACACGTTAGCCAAAACAACTTTATAAGGTAATCTTTATTTCAGTGTTGTGTTTACTGCTTGTTCTTAAAAAAAAAACAATTAATGCTTGAGAATGGGATATTATCGTACTGAAAGTAGAAAGTAGTTATAAAAATGCATGTATTAAGATTTCCAGCATACTGTTGGTGTTTTGAAACTTAAGTTTAGAGTTGAGGAAGTGTATCTTTAACATACAGAACTTTGACATTGATCAACATAAGGTTAACACTCATATGTACCAAATACAGTGGACACTTGGTCTGTATATCACCTGTGACTGGCTACAGTAGAGATACTCACATCAGTAGATACCATGTAGGTGTGATGTACATTAGTGTTCCTGATGAGGTCTGTCATACAAAAGCTTCCAGCCAATCACAGCAGCAGCTGATTTGACTGATTTGCATGTCTTCAGTTAGAGAGGAGGAACTGATCAGTGATCAATGGTAAGTTGGAGTGGACCCCGTCGTAAATGGGTGCTTATTTCTCTCTGCCTGTCCTGCCTTTTTAGAGAGTGTGATGGAAAGGGATCGCTACATGAGTCCCATGGAGGCGCAGGACTTCGGCCTCATCGACCGGGTCCTGGTCCACCCACCCCAGGCAGGCCAGGATGAGCCCGAGCTGGTGCAGAAAGAGCCTGCAGCGACAGCCAGTCCCTCTCCACAGCCGTCTCCAGCCTCTGAGCAGGCCTCACCCGGGACACATCCCCCCTCCTCATACAAGCCCGAGCCATGAGCCCACCACAGCAGAGCTGTCTGGATTTGATACCTGGCACTTCCAGAGAACACGGCCGAGCCTCCATGGTGGCTTCTTTCTTCCCCCTGACCAACACTCTGCAGTCTCCACATGTGCAGGCATCATGTGATCAGAAAGTGACACTTCTTCATATGAAGTGAATCTAATGTTTGCTACAGGTGTTTTAAAATTATTCTTGACATGTTGATTCATGTGGTCTATGAAATAAGTCAAAGAAGTGATGGCTGAGAAGTAGTTGGCAGTCATCAGTCAGACTCCACACACAGAAGGAAACGGGGCATAGTATTTCAGCTGAGATGATCTTGGTGCTTGCAGAGTGAAAGCACAGCTAGACAAGATGCTCCGCTGTAGATGAGTTTATTTAGGGGAGGGGAAGCCTGTTAAGACCATGGAGCCATCTTGTTCTGTACCTCCGTGGTGCAGAGTCATCCTGTTTGACCTGTATCTGAATACTCACATTTGTATTAAATATGATCATTTTGACCACAATTCAAAAAACATGGACTGCTTGTCATTCTTGATCCATAATCTCATCAAATTCACCCAAAGAGCATCCCATCCACAGTAACTGAACTGCTGCGAATCACCCTGATGTCCAAAGTATGGAATTATTCAAAAAGTGACAATTAAAAAATAAAGAAATGCAGGTTTCAGGCTGCAGTGGTGACAGCAGTTACACCTCCAAACTACACACTTTTTATTCTAGTGGCATTGCATATTGAACTCCCTGACCGCCTCCTGTATGATCTGAAGAGCCACTGGATTGGTGGAGCTTGGGCACCATATTCCCACTGTGTAGAGTTTAAAAAAAGATGGAAAACCTTTGCCAAAATGTTGTGATCATAACATTTTCCTAAACTGATTTTAGAACTAGAATAATCTACTTTTCCATTTGATACATAAATACACATAATAGCACACTCCTTCAGACCTTTATTCAAGTAATATCATGTTATGACCCCAAGCTGGTCAAAGTGAGAGGTGACTTTTACTTAAATCTGGCACCCTGTTTCTGTGGGCCATTTAGATGGGCCCTCGGAGAAAGAGGTAAAACTGGTCCAATCTAATAAGCAATTTTAGCCATTTCTGATGATACTGTGGGTTCTATATTTGTTAAATTCAACTTATGGCATTTTTTGGTATATCAGGTACTGGATTTGGAGTCAGAGAGGGTTAACTGATTTTGTGACAAAGTTTCACACTCAAGAGACGCGTCAAGAGAGGAGGCCTGGAACAAAGAGGCTGGAAAATGCTTGCAGAGGATTTTAAAGGATTACCTTTGTCTTTTTTAGGGTTGCTTTAAAGTTGCTTTGATCTTCATGAGATTTGGTGGGGTCATTGCTCTCATCATGAACACATTGAGAATATACAGCGATTGGGTTCATGCGTATTTGGAGGGCTCCATTGGCTTTCATTAACTGCGCCCACCTGGAGTCGGCCATTTTGAATTTTGTGTTTTTCCTGTATTTTTTGCAAACTTTTTCAAACTCCTCCTAGAGGGTTTATCTCATTCATTTCAAATTTGGCAGATATAATCATCAGACGAGCGTGAAGCTAAATTATAAAGGAATTGTCAATAATTTGATCGTCTTCAAATTTGGGCAGTGTAATCTAAAGACCTTCACGATGAAAAGTTGATTTTCTTGTTTATGAACATGTCAGGAATTATAAATTGGGGTGAGAGTTCAGTTAAACTTTTTGTTAGGAAAAATAATAGCCCTTTTATGTCAACTGTAATGGACATGAGAACGATTTAATGGGGTTAGCTAATAGCTAACTAGCTCGCTAGTTTTATTGTTTCACATTCAAATTTCTGCCCCAAAACACATTTCCTTGTGGGGTAATAAACACGTTGAATGTATTTTCTATGTAAAGTAATTAATGTAATAAATAAATAGTTGTTTATAACTATATTTCATTCAACCTCTTTAATTTTAACACTATTGTAGGAGGCAGAACTGAGGCAGAGAGAATTTTGTGCCGAATAGTTGAGGGAGATTCAGATCTGGAATTGTCAGATGAGGAAAATGCTAGAAATGAGGTTGCTCCTGCTGGAGAAGAGAGAGAAAGCTCAGAAGAGGAGGCAGGAGGCTCATCAGATGAGCTGACGGACACAGATGAAGTGGAAAACCGTCGTCCTCTGTGGGCCAAGACCAGCACGTATGATAGATCAATAGATAGATAGATAAGATACTGTGTTCATTACCTCATTGATTGATTGTGGTTTTTTTCCCCATCATAGATTCAAACCTGTGCTACCCAGGCCTCCTGACTGTCAAGAGGACCCCACCATTCGTAGAAACTGGAGTCCTATTCAGTACTTTTCACAGTACATTGACGACAAAGTCTTTGAAGACTTGGCAGCACTCACAAACCAGAGAGAGCTACAGATGAGGGGCGTCTCCCTTAACACCACCGCTGAAGAAATGAAGATCTTCTTTGGCATGTCAATCCACATGGCCTGCCTTGGCTTTCCCAGAATCAAAATGTTTTGGGCCAGCAAAACCAAAGTGCCAATAATAAGCCAGAAAATGACATGGAACAGGTTCTTCAAGTTGAGAAACTCACTGAAGATTGTCAATGACCTGGATGTAATAGAGGAAACAAAGAAGAAAGACATTCTTTGGAAAGTCAGGCCACTTCTGGACAGAGTAAGGCAAGGCTGCCTTAGCCTCCCGAAACCAGGAAAAGTCTGCATCGATGAGCAAATGATCCCTTTTACGGGCCGCTGTCCCATCAGGCAATTTGTTCCAGGCAAGCTATACCCTACAGCCTTAAAGGTATTTGTACTTGCTTCTCCAGATGGTCTGATGCTGGACTTTAAAGTATATCAAGGGAAGGATACATTTGCTGGTCAAAGGATGGGAATTGGGGCAGCAGCAGTCCTACGCATGGTTGAAACTGTTCCCACAGGAACTCACCTGTACTTCGACCGCTACTTTACATCAATTAACCTCATGGATGAATTGCTGGCCAAGGGCCTTCCAGCAACTGGAACCATAACAAAAAAACGTGTTCCAAAGCTGTGTCGGTTGCCTGATGACAAACAACTGAAAAGAGAAGGGAGGGGAGCGTCAGTGATGGTAGTCAGGAGAAGTCCTGAGTTGGCGAGCACAAAATGGTATGACAACAAGCCAGTGCTGATGGCTTCTACTGCACATGGGAAAGATCCTGAAGATGTCTGCACCAGATGGTCGAACAAAGACAAAGTCCAGGTCCAGGTGAGAAGACTCGCAGTCATTAGGGAGTACAATGACAACATGGGTGGTGTGGACCTCTGTGACCGCATGCTGAGCTTCTATCACATGGCAAGCAGAACCAAGAAATGGACCATGCGTGTGACTGCTCACTTCTTTGATGTTGCCATCACAAATTCCTGGATCCAGTACAAGTCTGACAGCATAGTGCTTAACTGATGAGCAAAAAACACTCAACAGTTCCTGGACTTCAAACTGCATCTGGCAAATGAGCTGCTGAACTACCTAGAACCTGACGACACTGACAAGAGAGTAGACGACAGTGAGGAGAGCTAAGAAGAGTACGAGCCACCCATCAAAAAGAGGATTCCACAACCAGAAGCATCATTAAGAAAATATGGGGCCAGGCACATGCCAGAGATGGTAGACTGCAACCATGCAGAGAGGTGCCGAAACCAAGGTTGCAAGGGCAAAACAATACATGCGATGCATCAGTTGCAAGATGTTCCTCTGCATTACAAAGAAGAGAAACTGCTTCCTGGAGTACCATAGCTAAGAATTTAATGAATGAAGAAAGAGGAAGAGGAGGAGGAGAACAATGAACAGGAGAAGGAGCTAACAGATTCAAACCTGTGCTACCCAGGCCTTCTGACTGTTGAGAGGACCTGAACACCTGTGAAAATTCGAGTCAAATTCCATACTTTTCCCAGTACAGTGATGACAGTCTTTAAAGAAAAACAAAAGAAGGCCTTGTGTACGATATAATACAGAAATTCTGTTCAGCAGGTTAACAAAAGATACAGGCCAAATGTTCAGTTTTATTCAGAAAGTTTCATTAGAAAATGTTTTGACATTCTTGTTTTCTTGTCAGCCTATTTTGATTTCGAAGTGTCGCTGTTTTGTTTTTTACAGTAAAACCGTTCTGTTGTCCACTACAGTGGACATGCTGTAAAATCTAAAATAAAAATATTTTTTTTTAAAATCTAAATTGTGAGTTTTAGCTCCAAAGAGGCAGGAAATCACAAAAAAATAGTTAAATTGAAAGATACTTTTTTCCTCAGTTCTCTGGAGGCTAATGCCACGTAGGGGAAACAGGAATTGATAGAAAATGTGCAAAACGTCATGTCCACATCCGTCAGTGTCCCACCAGCATTCCGACGTGCAGGAAGGTGCGAGGGCCCGTTCATCGCTGCTTGCAGCTTTAATTTAATTTTGTTTGGGTTTTTTTAGGGGGTAATTTTATTTATTTACACTAAAATGCGATGGTTATTTACAACCAATTATTGAATTTGCGCTTTCGAGTCTCAACAGCTAAGTTAGCTTAACGGTAAGTAGCTTACCATACCAACATAGGAGACGTCAAATAAAAAAATAATTTAAAAACTTTTATAAGGTTGTGAAATTATTTTAAAGGATTGATATTTATTTTCTTTACTATGTTAAAGGGGTAAAAAAAAACTGGAGTCAGTCTCTGATCCGCTTGGGTTCCGGTGGTTTCTGTGACTTAGTCACTTGCTAGCAACTTTTTGTAACAGCTTTCCAAGAACCATCAAGCACTGTGAGTTCAAGAGAAAAATGGTGACAATGATGAGGGCACCCAGTGTAGTAATGGATGCAGCTAACAAAGATATTTCCACTGTGTGGAATAACATTAAACTGTTTCAACGTAGTTTATGCACACATGTTTGTATGGATTTGTTTTCTATAAATTCGGTCCAGCAACATATAAGGGTCTCTAAGAGATGGCAGCTGGATGGAAATCCAAGGGTGACACACAGTGGAAATATCTTCTGTTAGCTGTATCCAGCCAGCGCAGGTTTATGTCTCAGGACCTGATGCAGTGAACACATTTTATGTAAAAACTCCATTACTTAACTGACCATTAGCTGGCAAACTTAAACTAGGTTTGGCTAGAACTACCATCAGGGCCAGTGGGTCGAAGAGGTGGTCAGAATTCAGAAGGTTTGAAAAACAATTCTGAAAAATTAACTGAATCAGAGCACAACGTCTGGGGTTATAAAGTGCTGCCTATTATAAGAATACATTTCACATACCTTAGCTTACAAAATATTGCTTCTAATATTAATAGAGGATGACAATATTACAATATTACCTACTAGTTGCAATGGAAAATGTATGCACACTTCTTCCCCACATCTTTCTTAGTTTGAAAAAATGTATTAAAAGAATATTAAGCATGGTGCATATTCCCTTAATTTACCACAAACTAATTGACACGCATAGAATCAGGAAATATTGACAAGGCAATAGTACCAAATATCCTTGTTACATTACTTTGTCTTCACAGCATTTTATTCCTGGTTGAACAACTGATGACCTGCGTGTTCTGTTAACATTTAGAATAGAATAGAAGCTTGCATCAAGTGAGATTCTGTCCAGTGCAGGTGAATGACTTTGCATTACATATTTTATAAATGTATATTCTAACTGTCCTGTGGCAGCGTGTGCTCAGTGTGGCCTAGAACATCAACAAATAAAGGAGTGTAAGCTTTTCTTGAAGAATAGAAACTTTCAAATACATTTGTTTGGCAATAAAATTAAAATTTTCAAATTTATTTACAGATTTCATCAACAACAACAGTATTAAAATACAGACAAGAACACATCTGGATCTCCTCTGATACCAAGAGAAAATAAACTGTTAATTAATAATTTAAAAAGTGTTAATTGACCAAAACAATGCAAAAGATTACAATGATAATCAAATGGGGTTATTAAAAACAATAACACTAACACCATTCTTGCCATGTAAAGATTTGCGTGCAAGAAGATAAAAATAAGCAGGCAGTGAAATACCTGGCATTTAAGACATCTGAGCCAGTTTAAATGATTTCATCAATAAAATAACAAACTTGGTTAGTCTCTAATGTGTGTTATGCAAACCAGAATACATGAAAGTTAAGTATGTGCCTACAAATAACGCATCGAAAAAAGTGGGATTTTGAAAATACAGGGTAGGAGATCCTCTAAAAACACTGCAGATACAAAATTAGAATTAGTGACGGCAAGATTATTACATAGAGGCCTGCTTTGGGAGATCAACTTGCATGATGAAATGTGGGAAGAGGGACACAAAACAGTGCATTAACACCCAGTATGTTAATATACACAAGCACGCAAACAACTTTCACAACTGATTTTTTTTTTTTAAGATTTTTTCTGATGAATTTCCCTAACATTCACCTTCATGCATACAGTATAAAAAGCTCCACTATCTTTACACACACACGTTGACTTAGGTCACTTTTGGGGACATAACAGACTTAATCATTTCCTGGAGACTTACCCTAACCCTAACCACTGACCCAAAAATCAGCTTTTTCCCCAATTGGGGACACGGCTTTTGTCCCCAGTTGGACAAGCCGTCCCCAATTAACTGGTCTTTAGTCTGACATGTGTCCCCGAATGTAAGCTAAGTCAGAAACTAATACACACACAAACACACACTCCCCCTGCCTGTCATCACATGAGTGAGCAGCCGTTCTTGGATGAGGTGGTCCAGCGCAGCCAGCTCAGTTTGTCTTCCCGGTAAGGTGGGTAGCGCAGGCCGTTGAGTCTCTCCAAAGCCCAGCCACGCAGCATGCAGGCCCGCCGGTGGCTGAACGTCTCGAAGCTCCAGCGGCCGTGGTAACTGCCCCAACCACTGGCTCCTGGAGGGAGTGGTAAAAACCACAACACCAATCAAAAAAAAAAAAAAAAAAACATGCATGCAATGGCGGAGAGGCAAAACTTAGATGTTCCAGTCTCTCTTCATAATATAAAATCAGGCTATAAATGACTTGGAAACCAATAAAAATGAAAAGTGGATCTAAAACACTACCCTGTAGAACTCCACATTCAGTGGGTCTAGGTTCACATCATGTCCAGTTTTCTTCAACCACTTGTGTGCGATTTGATGGATTGGATCCAATCTACAGCCAGCCTATTAAATCCCATATACTTTAGCTTTTTGAGCTTTTTACTTTGATCCCCGGTTTTAAATGCTGTCTGTATGTGCACCCATACTATTCCACATAACTTTCCTTCATCCACTTGTAGTCTAATACGGTAACTCAGGTACATTAATGTATCTGTACCACTCTAGAGTAGCCTGATTGACATTTATACAGAAGGTTGTTTTTTGAGATATAATCATTAATCTGCTATTGCAATTTATAATATTGGAATAACCAGGACTTAGCGATACAACAATCACATGTGTGGGAGAAGCTTTAGACCCGGTCCACACCTACCTACACCTCCAAAGGGCAGGCTTGGCAGGGTCATGTGGACGATCCCATCATTAGAGCAGAATCCTCCACTGTTGGTTTTCTCCAGCACTATGTTTACCACCTTCAAAAAAGGAAGGACACTGTGATGTAAAATATAAGAACATCGTGTCTACAGCTACGATGCGGGAGGTGGCAGAGTTCTGTGCTCTTACAGAGGATTCGTCAGAGAAAACATAGAGGGCCAGCGGCTTCTCTTTACGGTTCATGAAGTCGATGCCTTCCTCCAGAGACTCTACAGTGAGGATGGGCAGGATGGGGCCGAAAATCTCCTCCTCCATTAGAGCATCATCTTCGGCCACATCCACCACCACTGTGGGAGCTGAGGAGAGCACAATGACAGAACACACTATAATATATGTGTATCATGATGACATTACAGCTACTATGTGGATGATGCACAACATTTTTCCTTCATAAAACAATGAAATGTTATCGTGCTGTATGATCCCAAACATCTAGGATAAGAAATGATCAACATGTACCCAGCTGCTGTGTCCTGTCTAAACGCTGCCAGAGAACACCTTGTGTTGAAGTTAAACCTACAACATGGTTTAAGGTCATAGAGCTTAGTCCATTTCAAATGCATGCTTGGAGGTCTTATGTTCTGGACTAGTGCATATTTTTGTGAGAGAAACATTGCTGGTTCGTTCTCCGGCTAACTGCTGCTACTAGAAACAGTTTGGGGGCTCTGCCGCATCCCAGAGTGCAAAGCACACCTGGCTACAGGAGCCGTTTAGCTCAAACTTGCGGAGTACACCTGGTAGTTGGATCAGATCGAGGTCGGATCATTTTTCCCCACCACAAATGAACCGCACCAGAGTTTGTTTGGAACCGGACCGAGACAACCTCCTCTAAAGGGTCTCGGTGCGGTTGTTTTGGTCCGCACTCAAATGTGATTACTGTGTTCACACCTGCCCAAACGAACTGCACTAACTGGGCAAACACACCAGGGTTCATTTTAACTGAACCAAACTGGTTAGGCCTTATACAACAGTCCTGCAGTAAATTCTACCTTCATGAAGGCTATAATGTTCAGATTCTGGGGAAGGTGTTGATTCAACAGGCTGCAGTTTGTGGTGCTGGCGAACTGTATTCACGCTTCTCTGCGCTTCCATTAGAACAGTTACCCACCCCAAACTCCACAGAGAGGTTGTCTGCCCCCCGACCACTTAAATTATTTAAATCAAAAGTAAACAGAAGAAGAGTTACACATAAAAACCTAATAAAAAGTAAAACCACCGCTGCAACAGAACAACAAAATAGGAGAATTAAATGTGGACTCTTAAACAACAGATCTCTCTCATCTAAAGCTGTTCTAGTAAACGATCTATTATCAGATCATAATATTGATTTATTTTGTCTTACTGAAACCTGGCTGTGTCACGATGAATATGTTAGCCTAAATGAATCCACTCCCCCCAGTCACATTAATACTCACATACCTCGAGGCTCAGGCCGAGGAGGTGGAGTTGCAGCCATTAATCAAACCTAAACCTAAACTAAATTATAACTCGTTCGAAAGCCTTGTTCTTAGCCTTTCACACCCAACCTGGAAAACACTACAGCCAATTCTATTTGTTATAGTGTACCGAGCTCCTGGACCGTACTCTGAATTTTTATCTGAATTCTCAGAGTTCTTATCAGGTTTAGTCCTTAAAACAGATAAAATAATTATTGTAGGCGATTTTAATATTCATGTGGACGTTAATAATGACAGCCTTAGTGCTGTGTTTATCATTATTAGATTCGATTGGCTTCTGTCAGAGTGTACATAAACCCACTCACTGTTTTAACCACACCCTCGACCTTGTTTTTGTTTATGGCATAGAAATTGAACATCTAATAGTCTTTCCACAGAATTCTTTTTTATCAGACCATTTTTTATTAACTTTTGAATTCCTATTACTGGACTACACGCCATTAGGCAAATATTCCTACACTAGATGTCTATCTGATAGTGCTGTAGCTAAATTTAAGGAAGTGATTCCATCGGCATTTAATACAGTTCCATGTCTCAATGTAACAGATGACTCCTATGCTAACTTTAGTCCCTCCCAAATTGATCATCTTGTTGATAGTGCTGCAGGCTCACTACGAATAACACTCGACTCTATCACCCCTCTAAAAAAGAAGATAATAAAACAGAGGAGGTTAGCTCCATGGTATAACCCGCAAACCTGCAAATGAAAACAAACATTGCGAAAACTTGAAAGGAAATGGCGTTCCACCAATCTGGAAGAATCACGTTTAGCCTGGCAAGTTAGTCTTAACATTTATAGGAAGGCCCTCCGTAATGCCAGAGCAGCCTACTACTCATCATTAATAAAGGGAAAATAAGAACAACCCCAGGTTTCTGTTCAGCACTGTAGCCAGGCTGACAGAGAGTCACAGCTCTGTTGAGCCATGTATTCCTATAGACCTCAGTAGTAATGACTTCATGAGCTTCTTTAAAGATAAAATTCTAACTATTAGAGAAAAAATTCAGCACCTCCTGCCCTCAGCTGGTACTGACTTATCTTCAAACACAGGAACCTTAGCAACAACTGTAAAACCTGTACATTTAGACTGCTTTTCTCCCATCAACCTTAATCAACTAACTTCCATGATTTCCTCATCTAAGCCATCAACGTGTCTCTTAGACCCCGCCCCAACTAGGCTGCTTAAAGAAATTTTACCCTTAGTTAGCACTTATGTACTAGATATGATCAATCTGTCCTTATTTAAAGGCTATGTGCCACAGTCCTTTAAAGTAGCTGTAATTAAGCCTCTTCTTAAAAAGCCCACTCTTGATCCAGGGATTTTGTCAAATTATAGACCTATATCTAACCCTCTTTTTCTCTCTAAGGTCCTTGAGAAAGCAGTCGCCAATCAGCTGTGTGACTTTCTACACAACAACAAGCTGTTTGAGGATTTTCAGTCAGGATTTAGAGTGCATCATAGCACAGAGACAGCACTGGTGAAAGTTATAAATGACCTTCTAATTGCATCAGACAAAGGACTTGTCTCTGTACTTGTCTTACTAGATCTTAGTGCTGCATTCGATACCATTGACCATCACATTCTATTACAGAGACTAGAACATTTGTTCAATAACAATTGGCATTAAAGGTACTAAGCTGGTTTAAATCCTATTTATCAGATCGATATCAGTTTGTACACGTTAATGATGAATCCTCTATGCACGCCAAAGTTAGTCACGGAGTTCCACAAGGTTCTGTGCTTGGACCAATCCTATTTACCTTATATATGCTTCCTTTAGGCAATATTATTAGGAAGCACACCATACATTTTCATTGTTATGCAGATGATGTATTCCTACTATATTATTTACCCATCAGATGAAACCAATCAATTAGCTAAACTTCAAGCATGCCTTAAGGACATAAAAACCTGGATGACCTGCAATTTTCTGATGTTAAACTCAGACAAAACCGTAGTTATTGTACTTGGCCCCGAACACCTTCGAAACACATTATCTAAAGATATAGTTTCTCTAGATGGCATTGCCCTGGCCTCCAGCGAAACCGTAAGGAATCTTGGAGTTATCTTTGATCAGGATATGTCCTTTAACTCCCAAATAAAACAAACTTCAAGAACTGCCTTTTTCCATTTACGTAACATTGCAAAAATCAGGCACATCCTATCTCCAAAAGATGCAGAAAAACTAGTCCATGCATTTGTTACGTCTAGGCTGGACTATTGCAACTCTCTATTATCAGGCTGCCCCAATAAATCCCTTAAGACTCTCCAGCTGATTCAGAATGCTGCGGCACGTTTACTGACAAGAACCAGAAAAATAGAACATATTTCTCCAATATTAGCTTCTCTACACTGGCTCCCTGTAAAATCTAGAATAGAATTTAAAATCCTTCTCCTCACCTTCAAAGCCCTAAATGGTCAGGCACCATCATATCTTTAAGAGCTCATAGTACCCTATTACCCCACTAGAGCACTGCGCTCCCAGAATGCAGGGTTCCTTGTGGTTCCTAGAGTCTCTAAAAGTAGAATGGGAGCCAGAGCCTTCAGCTATCAAGCTCCTCTCCTGTGGAACCAGATCCCAGTTTGTGTACGGGAGGCGGACAGCCTCCTCACATTTAAGAGTAGGCTTAAGACTTTCCTCTTTGATAAAGCTTATAGTAGGGCTGACTCAGGTGACCCCTGAGCCCCCCCTTAGTTATGCTGCTATAGGCCTAGACTGTCGGGGGACTTCCTATGATGCACTGAGCTCCTTTCTCCTCCTCTTCCTCTCCATCTGTACGCCCTCATATCCCATCAATGCTTGTTATTAATTCAACTTCTTCCCGTAGTTGTGTGCTTTCTCTCCTCTCTCTCTCTCTCTCTCTCCCCTTCTGTTGCTTTCTGCAGGTATTTCTGCCTCCGGAGCTGTTGGGTCTGGGTCTGTGGTTGCTGCCGCCTGCTGCCCCCGTGCTCCTGCTCTGCACCCGCTGCTGCTGTTACTGTTGTGGCTCTTATTATTAGTATTGCTCTTAGTGTTGTTTCTGTTGGTGTTAACATCAATGCCATTACCACAGCTATTGCTTTACATCCCTATGTGGAACTGTATTGTGCTGCTGTATGTTCTCTTTCCTCCTGCTCTCTCTTTCCCACTCCCCCCCTCTCCCTTCAACCCAACCGGTCGAGGCAGATGACCGCCCACCTAGAGCCTGGTTCTGCTCGAGGTTTCTACCTGTTAAAAGGGAGTTTTTCCTTGCCACTGTCGCATAGTGCTTGCTCATGGTGGAACTGTTGGGTCTCTGTAAATATAAAGAGTCGGTCTAGACCTGCTCTATTCGAAAAAGTGCCCTGAGATAACTTTGTTATGATATGGCGCTATATAAATAAAACTGAATTGAATTGTACTGCATTATATAGAGGGGTGTTTCTGTTATTTAGCCTACCCTCATTGATATAAATGGGGTGGACAAAATAAAAGCAACCCCTGATATTTACGAATGCAACAATAATTTGGGTTTTACCTCCATGTTGTTTCCCTTCATTACATTGACAATGTAAATAAATGGCTGCCCGGTTTTTCTCAGGCCTTCCAAGCCTCAACTTCAGAATATGTAATGTTTGAAAGAAGAAATAACACCCTCTTCATCTTAAAAAAGGAGAAACTAAATTTCATTAGCAATACAACACAGGGGTTTTACTGCTACATCCTTACTTGTCCTTATCCTTACATCTGGTATGACCAGTAACATATGGTGGCTAATATTAGCAAACTTTAGATAGATATTGCTATATAACTGACATTACTGAGTCAGTTCGCTGACTTTAAGACTCTTCTCTACTTGTGCTACTGTTACACTACATTATAGAATTTACCATTATCCTATAATTGTGACTTGTGGCCACAGTGGCTGGTGTTCAACAAAAGTTATATCGATTTGCTTTAAAGGGGAACTATTATGCTTTTCCTTATTTTCTGTCATGTATATAATGTTACAGTGTCAGATGTTCATATTAAACGTGGCCAGTTTCAGATAATGAGGTAAACGTATGTAAAAGTAATCCCTGTGAGCAAAAAGCTCAGGCTTCAGACTGCTCTGAATACTAGGTTTCCAACGGCTGACGTCCATGGAAGCCGAGAATGGTCGTGCTAGAGCCACATAGGGGAAACAGGAATTGATAGAAAATGTGTAAAACGTCATGTCCACGTCCATCGGTGTCCCACCAGCATCCCGACGTGCAGGAAGGTGTGAGGGCCCATTCATGCTTGCAGCTTTAATTTAATTTTGTTTGGGGTTTTTTAGGGGGTAATTTTATTTATTTACACTAAGATGCAATGGTTATTTACAACCAATTATTGAACCAAACTGGTTAGGCCTTATACAACAGTCCTGCAATAAATTGTACCTTTATGAAGCTATAATGTTCAGATTTTGGAGTAGGTGTTGATTCAACAGGCTGCAGTTTGTGGTGCTGTTGGACTGTATTGCATTATATAGAGAGGTGTTTCTGTTATTTAGCCTACCCTCATTGCAGCTTGCAATTAGTTTCTTTTAATGCCGTTATCTCAAGATCACAACTTAATTACTTTGTTATCTCGAGAAAACAAGCTTTGTTATTTCGAGATAACCACATAATCAATCTGTTATCATGAGAAAAAGGTTGTTTCCCATTATTAACTTACTTATGTTGATCAGAGATCAGGAGTGTCATGCCAGCATGCATAGATGGCGTCTTGACAACTGTAGCAACTGATTTGAGCTGAAAATGTCAGATCAAGAAGTACCCATTACTGATCATGGCATCAGACTCTACTTCAATCAAGATCTAAGGCCGCTTTCAGACAGAATCAGGCGTTGCGGTGAACGCAGTGTTGTGCGGTGGTGTGGGAGTGTCACATACTAACCAGCAATCCCAACCTGAAGACCAATACAAGTCAAGCGACTACACAACAATTAACGCCTTTGTACTCCCTCGTGACAGGGTTGAACAGCTGATGTACAGTCATCACGGCGGCGATCGATTCTCCAGTCTCTATTCCATCTTCACAGTTACTCAGTAAACAGTGGAATATTAAGGTAAACAGCTAATGCTACAATGCTACATGGTAAACAAAGTTGATTCTGTTTTAACTTTTTCGCGGCGGCCCGCACCACCGCAGCCTGAACACAGTACCCCCGATTCAAATGAATGGGGAAATCTGCGTTTTCACTGCAGCACCCAATTCTATCTGAATATAGTCTGACACAGTCAGAAATTGCATTGTGTCTTTCCTTTAAAGATGACATTCAGATCAGTCCTTGTCATTTAAGGAGAAGACGACGAGATAAATTAACAAGTTATCATGAGAAAACGAGCTTTGTGATGTCGATATAATGAAATAATTAACTCGTGATCTCGAGATAACGACATTCAAAAAGTAATTGCAAGCACGGCCGTTCTTGGCTTCCATAGACGTCAGCGTGTCGCTGGATTTCTTTATACGATCATCTGCTCCAGGCACAGCACGTAGTATTATAGGCATTTCATCTACCAAATCTACCTATGGGTACAAATAAAGTAACCTAAACCTGACAGCAGAATAACATTTTACTAGCTACGTTACCTTTGTCATTACCTGACAGCAGACGTTTTCCACTTCAGTCGGCATTTTAGCGCAATTCCCACACGTACACTTGTTATTAACAGGGACATATATAGAAATATTTTTATATATATTTTATATTGAAAGACTGAATCCACCGTCATGTGACACAAGCAGGTAATGAGCGTGATATTTACCAAACACAGATGTCCTGCTGTAATCTTTGTTGCTGTGGATGTTGGTGCTGCCCACTCTCATATTCCGGATCGGATCTGGGCTCGAACATGTACGGATGGATTTAAGAAATTGCCATTTCCAATCAAGAACGAGAAATCATGTTACTTAGTAGGTTTACAGTTTGCTTTCGGAACCTCCACACCAGCAAGAGGATGAGGCGGTGCTCACAAGCGTAAGCCAGGCTTACAGAAGATTGGCCAATCAGAACAAAGTGGGCTTACAGGGAGGCGGGCCTTAAAGAGACAGGAGCTAAAGCGGATTCAGACAGAGGATGATATGCATATGATATTCATGTGCATAAAGGCCCAGTATAAGATAAATAAGGAGTTTTTTTGGAACGGTGAATCATGCAAATTTCTGGGACTCTAGTGGAGTCCCAAAATAAAAATATAGAGCTGGAAATGAGCATAATAGGTCCCCTTTAATATCCGCGTTATGTTGTGTCCTCACACTTGTCCGTGCTACTTTTCATCCCAATCTGAGAAAAATGAACATACAGCATTATTACGTGGCACCCGTGTGTGTGGCGGACCTTATAAAGGTCACTTCATCATACATCTGGCTGAGCTGAAGTTCAGCTAAATCTGTTCTCGTTTTGACCTAAGTTCAAACTTAGGTTCAGCTGAACCCATTCTGAACCACAGGGAAGCTAGTCAGAGATGCTTAGCGACACAGCAACATCCCCTCTGCAACATGAGGTCAGTGAGCTGCACTACATGCTCACGTTTATCAGCTGTGGACAGAGGTACATAATACCATACTTTGTACTTTGCTTTTTCTTTTAACAATGATAACAATATGCATTTTACAGTTTTTGAAGTTTATCACCTGGGCTTATTTGGTGCAAAGCATTGCTGATGCTCTTTTGTTCAACCAAAATACATTACCAGGGGCCAGTTGCATAAAAATAGACCTAGTCTTACAATGCTGAAAAAAGTGTGTTATTTAGTAGTTTTAATCAACTTAATGGAAATCTGAAGCAACACCAAGTATGGGAGAAAATAACTGAAAAGAAAAACAGCAGGAATCCGTTTGGTCGTTAGAACCGTCAAAGATGTTCAGAAACGTTTGGGCCAGAGAGCGGAGTTGAGGGCGCACCGTTACCGGTGCTACACAAGGAGCTTTCCCTGGTGATTGTGACAGACAGCAGCACCACAGGTAACATCATTAATTACCTGTGTGTCAGTGAATGAAATACCACATAAAATAGGCTAACACTTATGCTATTATTTGTAACATAGCCTAATGACTGTCAGTGTTACTGTATCTGCGATCAATATACCTGTGTATAACAGATTGTTGCCATAGCGACAAAGCTCTCACCTCAGGCTTAGCCAGGGGGAGAGGTGGCTAACTTTCCTGCCTCAAATTAAGTAAGTCTTAATATTTATGCAACAGACGGGCTTAATTAGGACTAGTCTAACCTGACAATTTAAGACCAGTCTAAGGCCAAAACTAAAACTAAGTTTATGCAACTGCCCCCAGTACTGCTATTTTTTCCCACAAAACATTATTAATTTTGTGTTCTCTAAGCAGCACCAAACACTCCTGATTTTGTTTAGATGCCACTACACTGCACACTCCTGCTTCTTAACCCACCTATGTACTTGTCCTCCTGGTTACTCTCTCCTCCCACAACAACCTTGCCCTTGGATCTCCTGAGCAGTTCCATCAGTCGAGTCCAGTGCAGGGGTGTCACGATGCGGGACAGGTCAGGGCAGTTCTGAGGCTCCTTGCCATAGAAATCCTCCAGGGCCTGGCGCAGCTCAGGCAACAGGGCATCCCGGGTGGCCACTGAGCACAGCACGTAGTCCGGAGCCACGCAGCTCTGGCCGAGGTTAAAAAACTTGGACCACACCAAGCGGCGAGCAGCGGCTGCAACGTTCACCCGTCCGTGTATGAAACAGGGACACTTGCCCCCCAGCTCCAAGGTCACTGGGGTCAGGTGAACAGAGGCTGCCTGCAGGATGCTGCGCGCTACAGTCTGAGAACCTAAAAGACCGAGCTGAGGTCAGGGTCCAAAGTGGAAGGGATTCATCCTCTGGTGAGCATGAACATGGTTTCTACATTTTATGACAATCTGGCTGGGAGTACTCATGATATCTTGCTATGGATCAAAGTTTTGGACAGATGATAGACTGACCAACATCAGTATCCTTTAGTCCTGCTACTGGACCAAATGATGCTCGTTACTTTATTGCTATCTTAACATTATTGTTAACTGAGTATTTGAAAATTTTATAATGAATCATATGTGATGAATACAGTTGTCTGGATTGAGTTGCGCAAATTATTTGAATGAAAAGTTTGTTAAGCAAAGGATCAAAGGCAGAGCAGCTTTAAATCACTGTGCAGATTCCCATTGAAACACATGTTAATTCAGTGCAGGGGGATATGTACATACCCAGTTTAAAGCGAGACAATGTAACTAAGAAAAATGAAAAAACACCGTCTTTCTCTTACAGATGAAAAGTCGAATTCATAAGTAGTAAAACACGCTCGCTCAATTCAACACACGCGGGTTTTGCTGCTACAGCCTTAGTTGGTCTGGTATGACCAGTAGCGTATGGCGTCTAATGTTAGCAACTAATATTAGCGAACATTATTTTTTACTTTGTTTTTTTACTTGATGTAATTATAGCGGTCTACTGTTGCACTACATTTCAGCACATCCCACAAACATTTCAATGTTTTTAAAATCGACTTTATGTTGCACATTTGCACACCCTAAATATTTACTGTTGATGTACATCAATGGTTTTCAAAATCTGAGAGTGTGGGCCTCCCCTCAGACAAAGCTTGGAAAAAGGCGGCCCCTCACCCCCCTTAAGTTTACTTGCTTAGTTTCGCTCAATTCCCAGGTGCTTATGGTATGGAGTGAAAATAGTCTCAATATTATTTGTAAATGTGTATTCCATGATTTGTAACTAAAAAAAAAAAGATTTGTAACTGAAAAAATAAAACGATTTGAAAATATTTTACTTACAGACTTAACTTCAGCTTCTCAGATCTGATCCTTTTCGCTTTCAAAAAGCTTCCTGCCCATACAAATGTCTCGTGTTGCGCACGGATCAGGTTACTTTCGCTTTCGGGATTTTGAGACTATTTTAACGCTGGTCCCAGCTCCACAGATAAAATGTATGATGCGTTTAAGTGCTGGTGGGAAAACTGGGACATCTGGGCTTTCAGCGTATTCGTGTTTAATTTCAAAGTGAGAAAGACGTTTTTCTAAAAGCAGATGCCGGCTGAACCTACCCCTAACGACAGAGGGGCGACACTATAATGGTGTTGTGTGGAAGCCCGTTCCCCCATCGAAATGTGTTTCCCTCCTGTTAGAATTGTGTTTCCCGTAGCGTCGCCCGGCATCTGCTTTTTGCCTGGACTGGCTGTTTTCCCAGCAGAACAACTCTACCACCTAGCAGTAGCTTATTTAAACCATACATTTAAATTTATAGGTTACTGTATAGAGTCTGTGGTTGGTAAATGCATGTGCTCTAATCGAGGGGCGACAAGCTATTCTGTCTATTTAGAAAAACGTCTTTCCCACTTTGAAATTAAACACGAATACGCCGAAAGCCCAGATGTCCCAGTTTTCCCACCAGCACTTAAACGCATCATACATTTACGAATCTGTGGAGCTGGGACCAGCGTTAAAATAGTCTCAAAATCCCGAAAGCGAAAGTAACCTGATCCGTGCGTAACAGAGACATTTGTTTGCGCAGGAAGCTTTTTGAAAGCGAAAAGGATCAGATCTGAGAAGCTGAAGTTAAAAGTCTGTAAGTAAAATATTTTCAAATCGTTTTCTTTCAGTTACAAATCTTGTGTTTCAGTTACAAATTTGTTTTTCAGTTACAAATCTTGTTTTTCAGTTACAAATCATGGAATACACATTTACAAATAATATTGAGACTATTTTCACTCCATACTATGGGATCATGACTATGTTATTTGATCCCATAGACACTCAACAATTGAGACAATATAGCCTAATATTGCTGTTTGACAACTTCAGACTACACCAAATGCATAACAAAGGTCTGTCCTAAGGCCTTTATTAGTTTCTCACTCTAGGAAAGCAGGAAAACAGTAAAAACGAAAACTCTTCAACCATGTGATCTCCTTTGATAACTAATTCACTGAGCCTCCCCTGAAACTGTTTGGAGCCCCCCTGGGGAGGCCCGCCTCCCACTTTGAAAACCTATGATATACATCATTCTATACATTTCTAACCTAATAGAGTGATGCTTTGGATCTTAGCATTTATATGTTGTGTTCTTTGTCCAAGACAAATTCTGATATTTGGGTCTTGCAACCAGTGTAAAGAGCAATATATTACACACATATCTACAACTGAAATACTGTGACATGCAGTGATCCCAGAGGCTTTTACCTGTGTAGAAGATGTGGTCAAAACGATTCTGCAGAAGTGCCTTGGTCTCCTCTGCTCCGCCACGAACAACTGCATAACAGTCCTGCCACAATGACAATCCCATCTTATTGTTGAGTGTCAGATTCACTGTGCCAAGCTCTAGCTTTATTTTTTAATTTTTTAATTTTATTTATTTATTTATATATACATACATGACATTAGAATACAGTAATGCCAAATATATCACTAAGGTCGTTTGGAAACAGTTACATAGTTTATCCACTAGAAAGCACAGAGACCAAAGATTTGGAACGAGAGGAGTTGAAACTTGCAGCTACTTGCAATGCGCCGGTCTGCAACGTTCTGAAACCTGCCAGTTTACACCAATGTGACTAGACGAGACGATGTATCGTTTCCTTAGCAACGACTCTCTGTACTTCCGTTCTAACTGCCGGCTTTTCAGGCTTTTTTGTAGCTGGATATAATTTGTAGCATCTTAAAATATGAATGAGGATAGTGATAGGGAGTTACTTACTATAGTTGCATTTCTAGTATTGATGAAACGGTGAAAACATAAAAAAAAAACAAGCGGTTAGAGATGACCTGCTGACCTCGCAACGAGCTGATTGGCTGTTGAAACAGGTAACGTGCCTTACATTCTAAAACCAGCCACTGGTGACTTGACAAGCTGAGTCTCAGGCGACGCCATCAGCCGGCTTGAGTCGAGCTGAGACAGGTCAGTTCACACCGCTGCAACTTTTCCCTGCAACGTTCTACAACGGTTTCGTCTCGTCACGAATCTTTGGTCTGAACTGGCCATTAAATATCAATATTGGTATCAGCCGCCAAATTCAGTATCGGTTTGGCTCTTATGATAACTAGCCTATACCTTATGTCAGATACATTAAGCCAAGCCCACATGTAAGGAACATTTTATAGTGAAAGATACAGAACTTTTTCATAAAAAGACCTTTTCCCCACTGCTCCATGGCTAAATAGTTGATTGTTTTTTCATGTAGCCTACATTTACAGGTCTGTTCCATGAACAGATGGATGAAAATCTTTAGTGTCTAACCTCACTTGGTTCCAACCCTAATGACAATACAGACAAATGATGTAAAAGCTCATGAACTTCCCACAAATGACTGAATGGCTCAGTATTGACTGTATTTGAGTGTTCTTGGCTAGTTTCTGAATAATCACCACAAGCTTTGTGTGAGCGCTCACAAATATTATCAAGCACTTTGGATTGTAACTGAATGTGTAGATTTAACAAAAACAGGACAAAAGACAGTTCAAAAGTCTTAATTAAAAAAAACTCAAAAGTTGCTTTACCTGAGACAAATATTTGGGGATAAGCTCTGCTATCAGACTGTCTGTGGCAGCGCTGACCTCTGAAGGCTTTAGGATCACGCAGTTTCCTAGTCGAAGACACCAACATCATCCAGTTGATAAAGACAGTAGTGAGTGACTTGACAAAACTTGGGTTTGCACATGTTTCTATGGTATTTTAATGGTATTTTATGGCCCAAATTTAGCTCCTTAACCTTTTTGATGAAGACCACATTTACTAAGAATGCTCTTTGTGAGGTTTTGTGGAGACAGCCTGACATTATTATTATTATTATTATTATGTTGAACTGGAACAGAGTTCTTGCATCAAATCTAGCTGCCGATTCAAAAGTGATCAATGATAACATTTAGAGAAGAATCTGAAAATGTAATGTCCTTACAAGAACAGACTGTCCTGACAAGTCTTCCAACATCTGACACGGGAGAGTCAGCTGCAGGACAGCACCCTTTATCATACCAGAAGCTAGCACATTCACATTCCACGACTTCCATGTTTGCTTATCATTTACAACATTTTCTAAGTTTGGGCAGACAGCTTGTGAATGCTATGCAGTTTATCAGGAAACCCTTAAAATTCACCCAAGTGCACTTCCCACCAGGCCGGTCAAGATCATTATCGACTTATGACACGGTATATGGGGATGACCTCGATCATTTTTGCTGACCTCGGTACTGCCTGTTGTGTTTACATGCATGTTTGATTACATAAGAATGTCACCAACATTAGCCAACATGATGTCAGAATAAACAGCTGGGTTTTCCCGTTACCATTATTAGACCTGGGTGCTGAGACACGTTCTGTTGTCATTTCTGGTCACGCTGCTTCTGTCCTCTCATCTGCTCTCTGGGGCTCAAGGCTAATATGTGTTTTCCCCAATGACTGCATAACTCCAGCCAGAAGGTTTGAAGAATAAGTCCAAATGCACTTGGTTTCAAAGCCACACTGGTCAGCTCCAGTGTGGGAACATTTTGGGGTTAGGCCGAATGAGAGAGTAGAGCCCATTAACGTGGACGAGCCGGTATTGTTTTAGCTGTGTGGTTTTATTTTATGTTTTATTTATTTAGGATATTTAAATTTTTTTTTTCACATTCCAATTCCAATGTCTGAATATTCTTAAGAATTAAAAGTTAATTGCCCTTTGAAAGGGTGTACCTGCATTATTATGCTATTATATTATCATTATATCAGTGGCATAAAATGGTCTTAAAATGACAAGAATATTGTTTATCGCAATTATTTCTGGGACATACATAGTTTTTCACGACATCCCACAGAGAATAATCACCAACTCTGCAGTTCCCCTCAGCTTCACAGAGTTTTGATTTTACAGCCCACAACTTTACTGATTTGGTTCACTCTCACCGCTCTCATAGCGTTGTTTTTGCCCTCAGCAGCAGCTGTTTTCATTAAAACAGCTCTAAAACGCCACTGTACACTACCTGCCCAGCAGCAAATAGCAGACAGGCTAGCTGGTGAACATAGTGGGGGGAAAAAAGCCGCCTGCTGCTGCTGCTGACAACAAGGCTGATGAGAGGCGAGTTTGCAGGATGGAATACCAAAACAAAGAGCTAAAAGGAGGCTAAAAAGCTCCACAGAGCTGAAGGGTACAGCAAAGTTGGTACTTGTTCTCTGTGGCTTCCTTACTAGAGTGACCCCTTTAACATTACGCACTGTCATTTGATTTATTGTAATATAAAAAATATGGAGTAGTGCAGCTTTAAGTGAGTATACTGTATATTCTCGTGATATGGGTGTGCATGATACCTGCAGCAATGGCTCCAATCATAGGTAAGACGATGAGTTGCAGGGGGTAGTTCCACGCCCCAATGATTAACACGACTCCTAATGGTTCCCTCCGTACGAAACAGTTATCTAGCTTTGTGGCCTGAAAATTGACAAATATCAAAAATTAATTCTTCAGCAATACAAGCGTTTTGAAAATACAATATACACACACACATAATTTCTTAGCTGAAAATGAGCAACTGCCAAAAGGTAAAATACTAAACATTTGCTTGCTCCATCTTTTTAAACGCAAAAGGTTTGCTTGCTTTTATTCAAAACTTTAAAGAGCAACTTAGGGGCCCTCCACCTTGAAGTACAGTTTACTCAGCATGAAGTACAGTTTACTCAGCCTGTGAAAACAGTTGCATAATAATATAGATTTTTTTTATTGGTCAGACAAAAACATCACTTTGAGCTCTAATATCTTATAATGGGCACTTGTCATTATATTTAAAAATGTCTACACTAACTGATTAATCAATAGTAAAAAAAAAAAAAAATAACTGATAGATTATGATAATCAATAGCAAAACTCATTGTCGAGCCCCATCATGTATATAAAAACATGTGAAACACCCAGTATTAATAAATCATTGTTAAACCTACCAGGTTTTTGCTGACATACTCTGGCTGCATCCAGCTTGCGAAGTTAGTGATGGCGTAGTGCAGGTCATTGATCACTATATCCACCTCGGACATGATGGCCTCAAATTTTGGCTGATGTGCCAGGAAAGCCATAATAAAGGAAAGTTAATGCTTACTGAATTGTAGCAAACAAATGATATACTGTGCTTCAAATACCCTGCATGTGTGCGTGCAACCATAGATGTGTGCGTGTGCTTTTCTTGCACCTAAAATGTACAAATTAAATAACAATCAGTTAGAAAAGTAGTTGATATTTGTACAAAATGTTTAGCGTGTGGATTTATCACAAAATCATAATTGGAGAAACAAAAAAACAAAAAAATGTAACCCTACAGTAAGTAGCATTTTTAAGCAGTCCGACGTTCACCATTCATTTCTATTATGAGTAGGCTAAATAAAATAAGTAGAATAGTGGAAGGAGGAGGTTTGGTTGCGTAATTATGTGTTGAGGAAGTAGTGTGTGTGTGTCACGTGAGCACAGTCTTGTACCTTTGCGAGATCTTTGTGCAGTGCATTTACAATCTGTTCCTCATTTTCTTTGATCATGGACATAAGCTTGGTCAGCTGGGTCCGACGAAACTGCTCTGGTATTGTGACGCCTGAACGGAACGCTGACCGCAGCCTGTCTACAACCTGGCTCTGGGTGTCCATCCTTTCACCTGGAACACACATACACACAAACAAAAGATACAAATCTCAACTTTCTGATAACTTGAAATGAGACAAGGATGAAAAAAAACAACAACCCACATTTGATAAGATGTACTTGATTAACACAATGGTCGGTGTGGAATTCTCATTTCAGCAATTCCAAGTTTTTGTGTCAGTCACTTCTGACAAACACTAGTTAGTTTACATTAGTTGAATAATAAATTAAAATGTACTGTTGCATGTATTCCCTTGTAGAATTTCCCAGGATAACTGATGGATAATTTGTTGCAGACCTCTTTGTAGCTCTGAGGAATTGAGGTGAACTTCATAAAGAGAGAGCCTTTTCATAATCTCAGTGATGACATATACTTGACAATGCCAATTAAGTGTGCAACCACGGTGACAAACCGGAGGCTACATGTTTGTATAAGCTACTAATGAAATTACTCAGCAAAAAAAAAGGATGGCAAAACCCTATTGGAAAAAAAAAAAAAAAAAAAAAATATATATACACACATACTATATATATATATATATATATATATATATATATATATATACATACACACATTATATATATATATATATTAGCTATGCATAGACAATTACTAAATAATACAGAAAAACCAAGCAGGTCTAGCTATGGAACTGTTTATTCAAGAAGTGAAGAAAACGCTAAACTGAGCCTAACCCCACCAGATACTAATGGATTTTAGGGATAGCCTACGTCTGAAGTCATTTCTCAACGTAGAGTAAACATTTGTAAAATATCTGTACGCCGAATTTACCAGAAGTTCTTAATGTTTTATCAGATGTCTTCAAATGTATGGCTCTTCAGGTCCACTTCTGCGGAAAAGCAAAGAAATATAAACTGTGATATTTCCCAATGGAGGTTCGCACACCGCTGTCAGACAGTGACAATGGCACGTATCAAACTCACGTGCAGTTTAAACAGAACAAACAAAACGCCTGTGTAAATGGTTTCCGATTACCTGAGGGGTTGGCAACAAAGTCGCCGGTTAATCAGAACAAAGCAATTTCCTTTTCTCTGGAAGAAACACTTTATACGCCGTGATATTAATCCACGGAAACTAGTAGGTTATTTAGCAAACAGAACAGAAAATTCAGTCAAGAAGAAATACCGCAGACTTCAGCCTACCCTACCCTACCTGTTACTTTGTGATTAGTGCCGCAGCCCCCGTGCCGATAAAATGCTGGAGATTGGGAGTGCTTTCCGGGTGTTGTCCTACCGGTTCACTTTGGAGCTCTTGGGAGTAGGAGGGGGAAATGGTTTTGCTCGATCTTGAAAAACTGGCATTAAAACTTGTCAGACGAGAGAGCCGTGACCTTGCATGTTCAGTCTGTAGGCTTTCTCCGTCACATGAATTTGTTCAGTGGTCCGCACAATGGGCTCTAGCCAGGGATACATGCACCGACACCTGACAATTATAGTTTTTCAGCTTATTTTTACACCCATAAAGCTTATACCCAGAGTAGTCTGACACTCACACCCATCTGCCTTTCTCAAGTGCAAGTCGACAGCATTATATTACATTTAAGACACAAATGGTCATTTACCAGTGTGACAGGATGGTTTTTCTTCTCGCCACGTCTTCATCTGTAAGACACTGGCAAAGTGAGTTCACTGAAGCATCACTGTAATGTTTTTTTTTTTTTTTCAGAAACTAATCCCAAATTAATCACATTGTTATAGAAATCTTTCAACGGCAACCATGAGTCAAGTTCAGTCTGGGTTGGAGTGTGAGTAATGGCAGTTTACACAAACGGGAATCCTGGCAAAACGGAAAACTTGTTATATCATTTACATCAGTAGGAAAGAAAAGGAAAAGTCTTACTGGCAATACGCTATCAGTTGGGTTTTTTCCAGTAATATTCATGTCATGATACAGTCTTTTTTAGAAGTGATTACATGAAAAATTATAATACTTTTAGGTTTTGGGTGAACTGACCGTTTACACACAACTCTAGCTACTGAGCTAGTTATTGACAACCAGTGATTCAAAGTGGATATGTAACCATGGTTAATAATGCACAGGTCATTAAACCACACCTGAAAATAAATAAGCATTGATACAAAAACTTTATTCTCACAATATCAAAATTGACAGACCTACAGAGAGTTGTAGATTTAAAGGAATTAAGAGAGAAAACAATGGTGAATAGAGTGACTCCTGCTGGCCAGTCATTACATTTCTGGTATTTATTTGTGATGGTGCTGAGCAGCAGCACTTGGTATGTTACATAGTGACACACGACAGTTAAAACAGAAACAAGGGAATAGGTCATTTTGCATTTAATCCTGGCAGCAACAATTATACAAAAATCAAAAACAAAAGACAACATATGCATTGAAGGAATTCCTCAAATTACGAAACTTCCTACATCTGCATATTTTTGAAAAAAAGAAGAAAAAGATTCAACTCCTTCCAGATATTTCTAAAACTAAACGACAATGTTCGTCAGGAAAAAATATTACAAGAGTGGTGGAAGTAAGTCAGGGAGGGAGAGTGTCGTATCTACAGAGAGTGAGAGAGGAGAACAGACGGAAATGGAAGGAGGCTGAGGGGAGAAAGAAAATGGCCGTCTTATATAGCTGAGGAGAAGTGACAACAGTCATGGGCCCAGTATCCACCTTGCCCCCTACACCTTTCACAGTGACTGCTCTGTCAGGCTTAGGCAGTGCGGCAAAAATCCCGCTCTCCAAGCTGAAACGGTGCGGAGCTTCGCAGGGTTTGGCAGGTTTCCTGTCTAACTGCTCTGAGTTCAGTCTGACAGAACCGTCCAGCAGCAGGATGGAGGTGGCTGGTGTGAAATGGTACTGGAGGTTTCGACACATCATGGCTGTCTGCTCAAAGACTTCACAGGAAATAGTCGGCTACTGGCTTCTTGGAGGGGATGCCTCTGGTCTCTTGCGGCGCTGCCTCAAATATGATGAACTCCCGCTGTAGATGCTCATCCAGCTCCAAGATGGCTGCCACGTTGCCACACCTGATTGTCCAGAGGGAGACAAAGAGCTGGTTAGGACACTCACGTATTTGCATATTACAGAAAAGTAAGACATGGCTGTTTCTAGACCAGATCTTCTCAGACCACTCACTCAGTGTGATTTCAAATTAGCCATGTGTGTATTTAAACTGCAAAATCTCAGCCATTTCTGTGTATTTAAAAAATACCCCCATGTCCTACAATCGAGTATGCCCCTATTTGAAAACAGCTAGCTCTCACAATAGAACCGAGTCAAAATTTTTCATGGCTGTGCATCACTCTTTATGCATTCAGTGGACTGAAGTGGTTTCTTTTTCATGCGATACATTTTTTGAGGCCATCATTTCTGGAGTACGGTTTACACTATTACATCGGCATAAAATTGAATTAGAGCGTTAAATGTTTCATAGTTGTTTCGAGTTTTGTTAACACAAAAGAATAAGGAGAGTTTGGTTATAATACTCCCTTGCAACTACACTTGACTGCATGCAATAACTTGTCATCATTAACAGGACTGATTATCGCATAAATTGCCTAAAACTAAACCAGCTGCAGTTTGACTGGCTGGTTGATCTGCTAACAACCTATACCACAGTGTACATGGAGTATTTCTGAAGCTAATTCATACTGGATGTCAGGCATATCTGCAGCAGCTGTGAAACCTGCTGCTCAGTGATTTGTAAGTGTCTACACACGATGCGTTCATGCACAGTATTGAGTGTAGGTCACTGCCGTTTTTGGCAGCACTCAGATCGCGACACACACAATGGCGCGTAAAACAAAAAAAGAAAATAAATTTTAATGCCAAATCAAACAAGAGAGAGCAATGTTGTACAAAGAATGTTCAGCGCCCCACACAGATGTATTAGTGGGGATTTGGACTGAAAACAGCACTACGCTAAAACAGCACAGGGGCTGCGTTAGTGGAGGCGTGTTGTCTGAAGTACTGGTGAGACAATGAAATGCGATCCAGGAAGTCCAGTTGGAGTAACAGATTACTGTGTTTGAAAGACGTATCTGACGCCAAAATGCTGAAAAATGGTTTGTAATGCTCACAGACAAGATTTTACAACTCTGACGATCGCGAGGTGAACAACAGAAACACGGCGTTTACATTATAAAGCAATCCATCAGGAATGTGCGCTTGCATGTATTTGAGTGGCCAACGCAGCCTCAAACCTCTTCTCAAGAAGAGACCACACTGCACATTTCAAAGTGCTGAAAACTCACTACTGACTGCTGCTAACTGACACTAACCCTAATTGGAGAAGTGTTTGTTAGTGTGACTTAATACTTCAAGGTGTTGACATTATGTCAATTCAAACAGGGACCATTTGAGTTTTACTGTATCTGCCTACCTGTAGCAGTAGTTGGGTGCTGACCACACGGTGAGCACAGTCTCGTTGAAGTGCCACTTATAGCCTTCCATGACCAGCTGGTGTGCCCGACAGATCATGTGGATGTCGTTGGCGGCGTTGAACTGGGCCACCACGTCACTCCCAAACAGATAGCCAGCACCTCTGGGGCTCACCCCCCACCCTGTGGTGTCTGGGGGAGAGAAGATCAGTCAGGTGAAGATCTGCTTCTAACAACTACAATTCCACCACTGCTGCCAGTTTTCCCTTTATTATGCCAAATACCATTTCCTTAAATATTCACAAGCATGTGAATTAACAATACAGCTGCAATGATCAACAGAAACTATTTTGATAATGGACTAATTGTTTAAGTTATTTTTCAAGCAAAAAATGATTGTTACAGGTTCTCAAATGTGAAAATGTGTCGCTTTTCTTGGTCTTACATTATAATAATTGAATACTTTTGGGTTTTGGCTATTGGTCGGACAAACCAAGACATTTGATGAGGTCATCACATATTATGATTGTTTATTTTTAACTATTCTAATGTTTTATAGACCAAACGATTGAGAAAATAATCTGCATATTAATCGATAACAGAAATAATAGTTAGATGCAGCCCCAGTTAACAATGCAGTCTTTAAAAGGCTTGACAAGATGTCTGTATACCTTCAGGGTCTGACCACAGGAGGTCGCACATGGGCCCATCATGGGGCACTTCCTGTTTTCTGTCAATGGTCCGGATCTGATCCAGTGTCTGGATGGAAGGAGACAAGCCACCGTGCACACAGAAGATCTGAAGGACAAAGAGAGGAATGCATCAACCCAACTGACGGAGGACCTTAGATAATAACATATCAGGAATTGAGAAGTTACTCAACCAGTGGAAACATTCGAGTGAATTTAGGGTGTGAATTTGCATTGTTAAAGTCGAAGAAATGCACTGGACAACGCATCTCACCTTGCCATCAATGATAGCAGAGAGGGACAAGTAGTCGAATATCTCAGTGCAGTATCTCCAGACGGTGACTGAGCCGTACTTGCGGAGGCACTCGTCGTAGAAGCCGTAGACCTGGGTAATTTGCCGGGACTCATGGTTTCCCCGGATCAAGGTTATCCTGTCTGGATAACGCACCTGAGGAGCCCGACAGGAACAAAGAGATGAGGACAACGGGGTTTCAGAAGCCCTGTGCATATCCTAAAAGCCTCAAGAGACTGAAAAATATTCTCATGAAGATAGAATTTAGAGGTAACACGCAACAGAAACATGCAATTCAGGTAAAGGGATCTGGTTTATTTTCCCAGAGTGCAACACTTCCATTTCTGAAAAAAAATAAAAATAATCATGTGTACCTTAAGAGCTAGCAGAAGAAGGAAAGTCTCCACGCTGTAGAAGCCTCTGTCCACAAAGTCGCCCATGAAGAGATAATTTGTCTCTGGGACATCGCCACCGACCTGTCACGTGGAAAGAATAACAAGTTGTTTAACAGAGGTATACTGGCAATTTTATGTAAATACATCGACATTACAAATAATGCCACCACTATACTCAGTGGGATTAGACCCGTATCAAGCCTGATCTAGCATCTGGAGTACTGCTTTGCACCCCAATACAGACTAGCAAGCCAAACAACAGACTCCATTGAACCACTACGGCATGTCCTGCAAGATCCATAATGCAACACGATTTATCTACACATTACTGCAAATTGTCAAGTCAGATGTGGGCGCACTGAAACTTTGTTTAGTAGGATTCGGACAGGATTTGGCAGCAGAAATCCAGCATCAAGCAAACAGGGTGAACAAAGCCACTAAAGTATCTAACAGCCATTAACATCAACTGCAAAATATATGTCCAACTGGAGTTAGTGTGTCTGTATTAAAATGGTGTTTTGAATGTGCATGTGTGTGTGTTTTAGGGCAGTGCTGATGGTACACAGAAGCTATAATAACCACTGCAGTGAAGTAAAGGGTGATATTTTAAACAACATTATCGTGATAGAAAATTCTGCACACTAAACACACCTGAATGATCCTTCAGGACTTGTGTTCAGCATTGTAAATTCAGCATATTGCACTTGGATAATGTTCAGAATGTGTACAACTCAGTTCAGAACCACCAACCACCTTTTAAATACAACACACTGGCAAACAAAAATGTGACAACTGAGTCTGTATTGAGCAGTGTTTAACAAGAAACACTAACTTACCCTAAACAGCTCTTTCAAGTCATAGAACTGACCGTGTATATCACCACACACCTATGGAGGGAAAAAAACAAGAGAAACACCGTTACCACATTTAATTAACTTTTAGTCAAATTCTGAACAAACAAGAGCCATTAGAAAATGTGACTTACTGTGACAGGAGAGTCCACTCTTTGGACATTGCTTTCTTCAACCAGAATCTCTCTGAAAATACATACAGGTATATTAAATGAGAGGTTCATGTTCTGCTAAACCCTATTAGAACACTAGCAGCTGGTCATAAAGGAAATCCAGCCCCCTGATGGACAGTGGTGTTGAACACAGGCAGGAAATTATTTGTGTGCCACCAAAGCTGAGGACATCCTTCGTCTTCCTTTCTGGTCTGTCCCTCTTCCATTCCAACCCGGCAGAGAGGACAAACACAGAGCTAATGGCTAACATTACAACTGACGGCTGTTGTATGTAGCAATGTCTACATTACTGAGTGATTTTAGAAGTTTCTGTGGATCTTTTAATACTTTTTCTTTTACAGACAAAATCATTCTGCACCATTTGAATGCACTGAAACTGACAGGGGGGGCATGACTGCACGACATGATAAGATTTGGGTTGGAGCATCACTGAAGCTCCGCCATCAACCAATCACGACAAAACATTCAAAATATGCTGGTGAGGCCTTTTAAGCAACCTAAAGAGCAGCAGACAGAATACCCATTCAAATTCAAATATAAACTGATATAAACCATTAAAGCAGTAGGGATATATCATTGTTCAATAAGGTTTATGGCCCAACAAGTTACTTGAATACGAGTATCTACCAATAATCCAATATTTCCTAAATACTGCAATATCCCAGAGAACACAATTCAAGTATATAATAAAAGTTAGTAAAAACACATCAGGATTAGTTAAGATGTGTTTATGTATTTAAAAAAAAGAAATGTGGCTTGCATCACAGCATAATATGTATACACACGTATTTTCTAATAAATAACACTACTGAATGGTTCCTGCTTTTGTCAACTTCCTGTTTGTAACCGTTATCATGGGGGGGACTATATAAACTATAGTATATATCAGTTGTTATAGCAAATTAACTAGCCTGCAAAACAGTATATAGCTGTTTCCCAATGCCACTCATTCTAGCAGCATTTGAGATAAAAATGCAATTCAATTTGCGGGCGTTGATGAAAAAGTAATTGGAAAACAAACAAAAATAAAGTATTAAATATTTTGGAATAACCATTTTGCTTTGCCTTTGTGAAATCTGAAAAATAATTGGCAGCGACATTCCACAGTATAATATGAAGGTTAGTATGTGAGAATTTTCTAAACAATTATGCCATTAGGACAAAGCTTAGCTAATGAATTATTTGCTTTGTGCTACCCGGATCAATGGGTGTATCTAGTACGAGTCAATGAAACTCTCCTTTATATATGTAGCATCTCTAACATCTGCTTTTACTGTGTCTGTACTGCAGGCGAAGTTCATCCATTACCTGGCTTTGGCACACAGCGCTTTGACTTCGTTTTCTTTAATGAGCTCACAGCGTCTGAGCTGCTCTATCTGTCGGTCCAGGTCACTGATGTCCCCCATTGTGACACACATAGGGAGAGCTGCTCACACACTATGGTCAGGCACCAGGCTCTCTCCCCTGGCTTTGGAGCGGACAGTCACAACAGACTCCCTTCCTCGGAAACACACGGGGCTCTTCAGCACTTGTACGCCAGGCTCTTGTTATGAGGATGTTCAGAGTAAGGAACTGTGGAGGGGAAAAAATACAGTGAAGCAATTCAACAACAATCGTGAATAAAAAGCGAAACAACGCAACAACATTCACGTAACTGGAGAAACATGTTTAGTTAACGTTTGTTGCTTGATAACTTGGACCTGAGTTTTCTCAAACTGGTTCCCAACTAAACGATGACGACAATTTGATCAGAAAACTCACATTATATTATTCGTTTAATTACACAGAATACAGGTAAAAATTGTACCACGGAAAACTGACGTTATTCGTCAAGGAACGTGAGGCCTATGGGCGTAGCTAAATAGTAAGCTAGCCATTAGCACGTTAGCTTACATTACAGCTAACGACGTCAGCGAACAACTGACTCTTTGATAACTTAGCCAACCATTTTGTTTGGGAATTTGTCCTGAAGGTTAACGCGAGTGTCCGCCAACTGGTACCGAACAACTACACGTATTGTGTTAACGAAAGGAAGAAACGTATTTAGGTTAGCTGACTAAACGCTGTACGTTAGCTGGCTAACTGCAACAGAGGGCTTCAACACTGGTTAGCGCTTCTGGGCTAATTCCGCGAGCGAGCTAATGCTAGGAAGGCGTACAACAACGCCGACAATTCGACGAAAATTACCGTTTAGTGAGCGATAGCAGAACTTAGAGAGACAAATATCGGTACGTTTCATTCCGTGGATTGTGTGTTCGTTCGCCGTCCACCGGCTCCTCGTCTTTCCCCGGTGTCGCCTGTGCCGGTTCACTCCTGCCGTGCTCATGAACGCGTACGGCTTGACTGTCACTTCCGGTGTAGGGACCGCGCATTGCTCAGTCCAGCAAGCTCCCAATGAAGAAGGTAGTAAACAACTCCGTTTAAATGACATATCCCTCAAAAACATGCAATTTGCAATAAGAATTATATAGTTTATATTATTATAATTCATGTTGTTTGAGGAAAAAAAACACTAAGATGTTCAGCAAATGTGAATAAAACGGAGGCTGAATGAGAATAAACGATGAAGAAAATTATAAATTACTACAACTTACAAAAATGTGATGTGGAAACCTGAAGCCTCCAGTGCACTCTGAATTGACTTTTCAGTGAAGTAGCAGACATCTTGTGTCCAGCAGTTTAACTTTGTTAACAAAGAGTTTAGCATATTCTTAGATTCTGGATTTATCAATTATGTAAGGGAGAAGGAAAATATGTAATTTTAAGAATTTCTATAAAGGAAATTATACTTTTGTTGTGGAAAAAATATATCGGACACAAATTATCATTCAAAGCAGAGTATTTTTTTTATATGTAAAACATGTCTGGAGGGGATCTTCAGTTTTTAAAACACAACCCAAATGTATATATGTAGCTGTACAACCACATAATTCAGCAAAATAGCTCAACTATTAATTTAACTACATGTAAACTTGAGCTGAAACAATTAGTCGATTGACAGAAATTTATTCAGCAATTTTTATAATCATTAATTGTTTAGGTCAAACAAACAAAAAATTCCCTGCTTTCAGCCTCTTAATTGTAAGGATTTGCTGCCTATCTTATGTGATAGTAAACTGAATATTTTTGGGTTTCGGACTGTTGGTCAACCAAAACTAGCATGGGCTTTACGAAATTGTGAAGGCCATTTTCACTTTTCTGACGTTGGTTGCAGCCCTAATGAAAGCAGCCATCCTCAGTTGTCTTTTAGAGCAAAATGCATTTGAATGATAGATATAATTCAAAAGGTGGCAGGCAGATATGTTGTGTTTGAGTGACTCAGTAACAAATGGTCCTACATTATCCAAAACACTATGACCTCATGGGCAAACATCATGCTATGTAATTTCAAATGACCAGAAGCAATAATCACAGTACAGTCACAGTATCATATTGGCTAACTTTATAACAAAGACCACATTTTGAAATGCACTTCAAAAAATTACATTTTTTGTATAATAAATAATAATAATATAAAATGTTGGTAGTTCAAATTTCAGGAGGAATGTGCACATTTGAGACATGTTTAAGACAAAACAGTGTGGACAAAATATATCAGGACATGGTGGCTCTTATTTGATAATTATTATAATAATTACAGCTACGTGTAAAATTACATTTTAACCCAAGTGTACTCATTACTTTCAGAAAACAGATCCAAAACGTGCTAACAAATTGTTTAAATGTTAATAATGTTGACAGACACACCCCCCAAAAAATTTTTCCCAGTGTCTTTTGTTACAACACCTTGTCACTGACTTAATCTAAATGTAAAATAATTGTCCTGTTTTCCAGAATGTTACAGTATATAAAATATAAATCCACATAAAAAGACCTGTGATATCTTTGGTTGAACCTTGTAGTAAAATACATTTTTGGTCACTTCAATCGTGACCTGTTTTAACAGTACCAGTGACTGAAAAGGCAAAACAAAAGTAACAACAAATGTCAGTTAAAGAAGCAATAACCTGATTCAACCTGGTTCTAAGAATCTCAAAGGCACCACAAAACAAATTCATCTCCTGGGCACTTCTAACTTCTGGATGGGACTTTTCTTTTTTTAATGAAGCAGAGTCTTCTGTTCAGAGAAGCAACTCTGTTACTATTACTTCCACTGTGTTAAGACAAAAACGATGTAGTGGTGGTGCAACAGTCAGTTCAGTATCGGGTACACCACATCCCTATGTAATAATGGCATAATAGAGATTAAATATCATCAGCATAAGTTAAAAACCTTAAGCTTTAAGACCTTCACTACCGATCATTTTATTGTACCATTTTTGGTTTTAAAGTTGAACGTCATTTTGTATAATTTACCAACACGAAGCTCCTCAAACTATATGATGAGACAAATAAACAGCAGGTGTTATTTTTGAAGATGAGCTGCTCTACTCTGTCCAGCCATTCAAAAACACTCTGTGAATGAATAAACTGTGAATGTCATAAAATAGATATTCAGATTATGTCATATGCTGTTTTTTTGAGATGTGTGTTGTTTACACTGCATTTCTTCAATTAAACTATAGCTGCTGTAAACTGAACATTTCCTGTCCTGCTTTAGCTGCTTCACATAAAAACCTTTTCACCACTTAACCACAGTAAGGCTTTTCTTATGCAGCAGCTTCAGGAAACGCGTTGTTATTTGTCATCGAGGTTAGTGCACAAACAATATTGGTCTGCAAAACAAGCTATGGATATTGTCTGAACTTTTATGACAGCATAATCAGATTTTCTCTGCAGGCGACAAGCTCACAGCATGGCCTGGTGTGTGTATCCCAAAAAGCAGCATTAGTTCAGTGGAAGTCGGTGAAAAGGAGGGCTCTCTGATGGTTATTAGGAATCTACATTGAATGCACTATGTGGAGTCAATATTTTATATGTAGGAGTAAAGTCTGCTTTTGTCAGATGGTCTCTAACTCATATCAGATTTTTTTAAAAATCCCTCAAATGGAACGCACCCACATCTTGCTTATTCATGCTGCTGGTCAGTGTGTGGGCTGGGTCATAGGGAACAGAAGTATCTGTGGATGGGGAAAGCTACGAGTCCTGCCAGAGCGATGCCCAGACTGTCTCCTACACTGGCAGCAGCCATGGCAAACTCCCTGTGTCTGTCTTCAGTCTGTGGGAGAAAAAAAAGGATGAACACACACTAGACATTTAATGTAGAATGACAAACAACACAGCTACAACTCAGCTGTACATAGAGCAGGGTGATATGGCATTGTATCATATCGCAATACTTTTTTTCCCCAACTTATCTATACATATATATCTACATATATACATATATCTATCTAGAGAGAGAGAGACAGAGGTGTGTGTGTGTGTAGATTTAGACTATATATCTACATATATTCACCGGCCACATTATTAGGTACACCTACAAGGTACAACAGTTCTGCCATGAATTCTACTTTTACCAAGCTTACATTTTCAGTTGTTCACTGTTAGAAAGGTGAATTTTCACTAACTTCATTAATGCAACAACACAGTCATGTCATACTCAACACTCTGCTGCTCTCTCGTCCTCTTCTCAACAGAAATATTGTTTTTTCTCTGCTAATTATGTCCAATTCCTGTCACTTTGCTGTCAGTGACTCAACACCAGTATTGAGTTCCATTGACAGTAGCTTGAAAACGATCATGTAGAAGCAGTTGGGAAAAAATAGTGAATGAAATCAGCATTTCTGTTAGAGAAGAGAACCTGCGAGCAGCAGAGTGGTAAGTTAGATGTGAGTCTGTTGTTCTGATGAATTAATGATGTAGAAATGTACTTTATAATGATTTTATCATGGCAACAGGTTAACATTGAGGAAGTGTTGAGTTTGCATTACCAGCAAACGGCTGCTTTTAATGACACAGATACCCTGAATAACAAACCAGCTGATAGGAAGTTGATCTGACCTCCTTGCTGATGAAGTAGAAGGTGTTGACATACGCAGCTCCACCCAGCAGACCCTCATAGAGGACAATAATAAACACCAGCCAGGCACTGGGCAGGAACTGGTAATTCACTGCGAACAGAAGAAGCACTGCATTCACCACCTGTGGAGGACAGAGAGGAGGGGAGTTGGAGAACAGAGAGCCTGGCAATCAGTTTATACTATCAATTTATACAAGACACAAACTAAATTGCATTGAAAAACAGATAGCTCTGCAGTCACAAGTTGAACCTACCTCTGTGGGTTATCGCTGTACCTGTTACTATTGTAAGGGGTCAATATTCAGTTTTAAGCTGGTGCATATTTGACATTCACCACTGATGCCCTCTTACCACCAAATTAGCTCTGGTTCTTGAACTGGATTCTTGGAACCTTGGTGCTGTCTAGAGAACCAGCCCACCAATGCACAATGGAAGCAAACAATAGTAGCAAGATGGCAGGACACATTGATTACCTGCAAGCTTTTGTTGTATTGTTACAGATATTTGTTTTTGGACCAACTATTAATGATAAGAAGATGTAGACTATTACCATAGTAGACCATAGACCATTGTTGCCTTCTCCATCCTCTCTTTCCAACCTGTAGAATATGACACACCCACTGATGTCGTAATGGTTCACACTTCAGGTCAAGAAAAACCTGCTATTGTTTGGTTCCAGCTGGGAACCAACTTTTCGAGTCCCGAACCAATTTATTTTTGGTTGAAATGCCGCGAACGGTACAAAATTAGGTGCGCGAACTGGAACGGAACCCGTTCCATGTTGGTGGAAAAGGGGTATGAGTGTCGGTCGGTCAGTACACAATACTAAACACTCTGATACCTGTTGTGGCTTTTTTATTAAAGCATTGGGTTGTACAGTCGGTGATGAGAATACGCGTGTTTGGTTCAATAGAAACAAACAAACAAAAAAAAAGAAAATATAAAGTGGAAATCAGCATACAGTACTGATAATTATAAACTCAAATAATAAGAAGAAATTCAACAGTTTAGAATAATATAACCATGGTGAAATTAAATTATTATTTAAATGCATATTTTAATGAAAATGCACACTGAAGCTGACAGCAACTACACAAACCTTCCTTTCTATACAAACTGATTACCAACCTAATGTATAAACAGTGACATCTGGTGGCTTTAACCAGACATGGCAGCTGAGCGTTGATGATGCAGCACTGAATTTGCAACAGTCAATAAGTGCAAATATCGGACGGAACATGAATTCCCTCAGCAGTCCTAAAGTACTGGGCACTAGTAGAACTCAAAAATACAACCAATTCACTCTAGAAATGAAATATCAATGCACATGAAAAGACAAGAAAAGGAGAGAAATCATCGGTGTAGTGGCATGATAATTAGCATCTTTGCACAGCACAGTACATACTTTTGGGTGTGGGTTATGTAAAAAATGGACAATGGGGACTACATAAACACTACTAAAATCTACCTACAGTATGTCAAAAACACACATAGACCTTCGATCTCAAAGCCAGCCCCACTCCACCTGCTGAGCCTCAGCCTTATCTGTTGCCCACTAGAGGTATTAATTAAGCAAGCCAATAGATTGCACGTTGTTCTGTCAATAATTATTTAGTTAATGTGTCACTTAATATCAATACGACGGTGGGGATAAAGTATTTCAATTATACTACAATAAGAACTACTAAAAGACAATAAGACTACTATTCAACTTCTACAAGAACTAACAGAACAAAATGTCCCATTCCCATAGTCCTATTACACACTCAAGCCTTGCTAATAACTATAGTATTCAATTGTGCTCACTGCAGTTCATTACAATTTTGACGTGTACTTGTTGCATAATTACATTCTAAATACCAGGTAGAGACTGTACCTACTACTATGTTACCATGATATTGTTCATACACTCTTCAGGTACACATTTCTGTCTTATTTATTTATTTATTTTGCAATACTGCGCAGTTACTGTCTGTATTCTAATGTTTATATATAATGTGGTTAAGATCAAGCAACATATATAATGCACATTTACCCAATAAACTGTAGGTAACCAAGCTACTCATTTTTAATATTTAACCTTGACCAGGGTGTTTCCCCAACCTTATTTAGCTGCCACATGTGGAAATGTCCACCTAAAAAATGTCAGCAGTTAAGATTTTGTAAATATGTTGAATATGAACTGTGATTAATCTTAGGAAATGAAGCCAAACCCTTTTCTGCTGATTGTTACTTGACACTGTATTTCTCACCTGTAGCAAAGAGAGAGCCCACAGTTTCCTGATCTTCACACAGCACAGGGAGGACCGAGACACCAGCACACCAACCTGGTACAGCGTCTGGTACCTGAGAGCACATACACAATCAATAACCAAATTCAAGTCTATGTCATTAGACTTTATTACAATTTAAATAAAGCCATTCCTCAGAATATTATTCTAGTGAGGCTAACTGACCAGCGATACTGCTCGGCATGGGACAGGAAAAAGTTGGGGAAATACAGGAGTTCCATCTGGAAAAGAAAACGCCGACGTTATTCTGGGCTCAATATTATCACAAAACTTGCTATATTTTCATGACATCTCATACAGCCAACACCAGAAGGATGCTGGGTTTGGCTTAACAGCATGCAGTGAGATGAATGTGAGGACTTACCAAACCCTGGTTGATGAAGTACTCGGCAAAGTAGACCAGCCCTAGGGGAAACACAAACCTCAGCAAGCCCTGCTCACAGGAACCAAGAGGATTAATAGTGTAACCAGACAAATACTGAAATATTCAAGTCTGAAGGAAAGTGAAGAGTGTGCTTACTTTGACTATGTGCAGTTTCTCTGTGAAGGTGAGAGGTCCAGTGGTCCTGATCTCTGCTACATTCAGGGGGAAGAAGTGGCAGTAATTCAGACAGAAACTCCACCATCCATATATATAGATGAACTCAAACTCAAAAGTAAAATCCAATTCTGTCTCCTCAAGAGAAGGGAACCAGCACTCCATCTAGAGAAAGCTGGACTCACATTTCATTTTTTGACTCTCTGCTATCTTTTGGTAATAAGCATCAGCAGACAGGCTGGTAAACACCAATTAGTTTTTGTGCATTTTACTGATGTAATTTCTGGTTACTGAAGGTCTGTGTATAAAGAAGCCAAAACATCTGGATCGCCCCCTGGTGGCTGGCTGCCCCCTCCATGTTAGCAGATGGTCAAATAAAAGATTCTCAAAGATGGTTTCTGAAATTTTAGGTAGTTCTTATCACGCTGATGTTTGTTCAAGTGTTCATTTTTTTGATAAGTTTGGTTTGAATTAGTTATTTGATGCTATAAAAAGGGGGTGAGACGTTATGACTGACAACTGTGAGTGTGCTCGCGATTGGTTCGGGCGGGTGTCTCTGACTCCAAAGGATGTCACCAGCACAAGATGACAGCACCCATATCCAGGATATTTTGGCTTCATTTTTGTACAGTGGGAGGAAGTGGAGATGCATCGTCCGTCTTGAAACAGTTGAAACAGTAGCCTCTCATGTGTTCTGGAGCCACTGACATGCTTCATTATGCATGCATTATGTACAGAGGTGGTTAGCCTAGCTTAGAATAAAGAATGGAGGCAGTGGGAAACAGCTAGCATGATCTGTCTGAAGTTAAACAGAAATACACCTGCAAGCACCTCTCAGTCTTTTTTATTTGCTAAAATCTTTTTAAAAACAACTCTTTTAGGGGTGTTATGTGTAGGGGCTATTTATTGAGTTTATCCATCTGCCCAGAACCTTTGTGCAGCATCTCCGGCTATATTGCAGGTTGCCAGATTTTGGTCAGTGAACACAGGTTTAAGTCTCTACAAAGGTACAATGTATGTACCAAACCTGGCACCCTCACTTTGACGACAAGACTTCAGGAAGCTACACACAGTCACTGCGCCCGGCTGTTGTTCATCAATATATAGCCAGCACCATTTCTGTTTACGTACAGATTAAACCATCGAGATGCAGCATGTTAATTACTAAGCTTTAGAGCTGTTGGTAGGTGCATTTCTTTCCACTTTGGACAGAGAAAGGCTGGCTGTTTCCCCTGTTTCCAGTCTTTATGCTAAGCTAGGCTAACCACGTCCTGGCCCCAGCTCCCTACTTAACACGCAGACATGAGATTTATGTCAGTCTCATTGTCATCTCATTCTTGGAAATAAAGCAAATAATGTGTAGTTCCAAAAATGTTGAACAATTAATTTAAATGTCATGCACACCCCAAAAACTGGAAAAATGTGGCAGATCAGAGATGAACATCTAATACTGGTTCATTTTGGTGGTGTTGGTCAGGTGGTCTCGAACTGAATTAGTGGTATTTAAAGTGGCTGTAATCAATATTTTCATTTTAACAATAGATCACATGACTACTTGTATGTTAAAAGTGTAGCTCGTGGTGACAAACCCACAGAGAATTATCACCAACTCTGCAGTTCCTCTCAGGTCTACAGAGTGTTTAAGCATCTTTCAGCTCAAAGTTTTGGTTTTCCAGCCTCAAACTTTACTGTTTTGATTCACTGTCACTGCCATAGAGTTGTTTTGGGACACATTGGGGAGCTGTTTTCATCCAAAAAAACCTGTGATTAACCCTCTAGCTGGTGAACATAGTTCACCTCCTGAGAACAATTTTCTCAGGAGGTGGTGGAGAACAAAACAGAGCTAAAAGAGAGTTAATATTGGATTTAAATTCATCAGGTGGACACAAACACGACTCATGATGAATGCTAATGTTGCTCTGTGTTTGCTGGATGTGTAAATAAACAACTGTTTGCTAACAAGTTCACCATATCATCTTAAAAGGTGTTGATATGTCAATGTTGTGTTCACAGCTTGTTCCTGCTGCCCATAAGAGGCCAAAAATAATCAAATATTGCAGGTTTGAAGGGATAGTCCAATGATCTGTTCATGTCTGACTTTGTAGCCAAGCTAAGCACAAAGATCTAACATTTATCTGTTTCCCCACATAGAGATCCCTTTATCGCTTCCAATGCACACATACATATCTGAACGACACACAGCGTCTTCCCACCAAACCAAGATAAAACAACTGAAACCAACTGAGGTTATCTGATCTCAAAAGTGTCTACTGTAATGACTCATTTAATGTTTGAAGTGCATACATAGAATGAAACAAAAACTTCCTTTTATCACCTTAAAAGCAAAATTAAGATTAAAACTTTTTTCCCCTCCCCCACAAAACTGACACGTGCTTTCATTATCGGATGATTAGATTATAGCAATGCACTGCTCTTAGAATGTATTGCTCAATTGCAGCTAATGATAAACTCTGCTGTTAGATTAGCATTTGATTATTATTGCATCGGTGCATTTCTAAAAGTCCTGCTTTTACTGGATTTGTTCACTGTATTTTAATGTCAAATGATTTTTAAGTATATTCATTTATTATGTTTTTTTTTTTTTTTATCATTTGTAGTGTGAGTTGCACTGAGTTGTGTGACATGTACCTGGGGTTGATGTCTCCTGCTCCTCTTCTTCTGAATCATCCATCAGCTGCTGTCTCTCCTGTGAGCCCACAGCTACATACTCTGTCTCCCTGCTTCTCCACTGAGGTAATGAAAGTGGAGGAACCAGCAGAAAGAAATAGCTGGTAGTGGTGATGTTGGGTTAAGCAAAAAAAAAACAAAGAGCCAGGAAGAATAATTTCATTAGTATTGGGAGTAAAACAAGAGCAGGAATGAACAGAGAAAAAAGCTGAAACACGTGATGGGGAATCAGGTTTAACTGATTGTAGAATCCCAAAGTGTAGTCATCTTGTTATTCACTAACAGAGTTTATAAAGAGAAGTCACTCTCTATATTTATTGTTTTAAACTTTCTACGGAAGCCCTGAGAGGCAAGTGAGAAAAATAAATCTGATCTAAATTGTTTTCTCTGCTGTGTTTATGACTTAAGAACAGGTGAAAAAAAGTTTTTGCCAGGATAACATTTCTAAGTTCCTTAATTTTGTTTTCATCTCTGAAAACGGGTGGAAAAAAAGTTTTAGTAGGTGAAAAAAAAGGTTTTGCCAGGATCATTTTTTTTCAAGTCTTCTAAGTTACTAAAAGCTTTCATGTTTTCTTCCAGCTGATTTTTTAATTTCTCCATCCACTAAACACTAGGTACATAGTACTGTATATTGTGTGTTAGCAAGTTAGGTAACCATACTGTCAAAGTGTATTTTAATCTGCACTAATTAAAACTCACCTGGATGAAAACATGAATGATTTTAGTCCTATTTAAAACATAGTAGTGGTGAACTTCAGTCTCTTGTGGCCAAAATGACAATAAACGCGTGTTTCACAGATGAAAAAACTAATTAAGGACCTTAAAAATTTTCTTTCACCTGTTCTTGAGTCATAAACACAGGAGACAAAACAATTTAGATCAGACTTAGAAAATGGATCACCAGAATTTTTTTTTCTCACTTGCCCCTCAGGGCTTCTGTAACTTTCTGTTGATTAGATTCAAAAATCCTAACTACATACACTGTGATTCAAAGTTGTAAAACAAAACATGACAAAGTGCAAAAACCATTGTAACTGTGCAGCTCCAGCTGTAAATAAAGTGAAATGAGTGACATGCATGGGCACAAGAATCTGCCTGTCTATGCTCTGTCTATACACATGGGGCTGTGTGAGTCAGAACTTAACAAACTAAGATGTTTACCAGATACAATGGGACTATATTTGGACCAAATCATTTGGTATTGATTGTTCTCCATCAATCGTTGTGTAAATATGTCAAATCCTCATCAGGTCTTTAACATTTAGGGTACAAAGCTACAAGATCAGGCTGACAAAAAAAAAGATTTTCTACTAAATTTGTTTTGTACATTGCTTCTATAAACCTTCAAATATCAGCTGAAGCAGAAATTAAAACATATTGTGGATGGTGGAAATGATTTTTGGCAGGTATTTACATTTAATGTGACAGCCCTTGGAAGGTGAGACTGAAGGGACTAAAATACAGAATGAATGGTAACAAATACAGACTTTTGTATTTCCACACTTACCTAATCAACATAGCAAACGGGACCACCAGCATGATGAGAAGTGTGATCTTAGGTGACAGGCCGACTTGGGTGAGGCCTGAGTAGAGGAAGGCTCCAGCAACACCAGCACCACCAGTACCTGAGCCCCATCCTCCCAGTACATCCCTGAGGGAGGTGGGAAACCACTGTTTACAATCCAAACAAAATATCTTTATAAAGACACATCATAGTGTATTTAATGGCCGATATATTGCAAAAACACAACATGAACACACTTACATGGGTACAGATGGTTTGATACACCATCAGCAGCTACCTTACATTATTGCTGCCAATGTCCCAGTTTTCCTCTGGCTTAAGCTCATGACAGGGTGGTATTAAAATGAGCTTTCAGAGACTTGAAGCTTGCTTAGGATTGGTTCGATTGTAGGTCACATTATTCACACATTGAATTGTGGTTGCAAAGAGAGACTGTTCTGAAGCCTCTCTATTTAAGGAAGCTCTAACATGAAATATTTCAAGTGCCAAAAAACACTGCATTCACTAGCAGAATTCAGAAATTTAGGATGTCAGATTTTCCTCAAAGTTTCCAAAAAAGAAAGACTTCTTAAAACAGCCTCTGTTCACACCAGGAACAGAAAGAAAAGGGGTGGAAAGTTAGGAATACTAAAAATTAAAACACTCATGGTAAATCAAAATGACAGGAAACTAACTCATATTTGACTTTTTTTCTTTGGCGTAAAAAAGGCAGAATGTTGACTTAAAAAGTTATGATTTTAACTTACTATCATATTTTTGTCTTAGTATTATACTTATTTTTATTTATGACTTTCCTAACATAGAATCTATTCTATTTCTTTCCTGTCATAAATAGGCTTCCATACAACTGCATCACAAAGCAATAACAATACTTTGTCAGGATGTCAAAGGTAAAACTTTGGAAATGATTTTAAGTAAATTCATAATTTGTAGTAAAACATGTAAAAATACTGGCTCTCTTTTAACATCTCAGTTTTGACAACACTCAGCCTACCTTACAGTTACTGTATGTCATCTGCCGAAGTTCAATTTAGATTTTCTCCTCTCATCTCAACTTATATGGATTAGAGAAAGCATGGAACAAATAACTTCACCTGCTGAAGAAGACTGTGAGAGAGAGGAAGGACAGTTCTCCCAGTCCAGAGCTGATACTGGCAAAGATCACTCCTGGAAACACAGTGGTAGAGAGGTTCATCCGAGCGAGTCGAGTAGGGAAGGACAGAGATGCCTTTAAAATGCTCATGAATTACAGAAAGGTAATAACCACAGGGGGACTTAATGTTTGTTTGATAGGAAAGAAGAATTAAATTGTTATTCGCTTGACAACTGAAAGGAAACACGACTACTGACGGGTGAAATGTCACAACTGTAGTTTTTGTATACACTGTGCACAGAGTGGGAGCAACAGGGTTGTAAATAGGGGCCCATAGTTCATTTTTAGCCCAGGGCCTCCTAGGGGGTTAATCTGGACCTGTCCGACCAGGAAGAGGACCTTGGTATCAATTAAATTCAATTCAGTTTTATTTATATAGCGCCATATCATAACAAAGTTATCTCAGGGCACTTTTTCATATAGAGCAGGTCTAGACCGACTCTTTATATCAAACTGCTGTCTAATATAATACCAACGTTCTGTTCTGTAACTGCCTGCTTCATTAGATTAATTTGCCTCCTTCTCTTAAAGTCCTTTGATACAGACTTTAAACACAGAAACTTGAACTCAAACATCAGTTCACTGATCAGTGTTAGCACGGTGATAAGTATTTCTAGCAGGTCATGATTAGACTAAAGTGGTATCACATTTCTGTGGAATAACTGCAGCTGATCCAGCTGAGATGACAGGAAATAAAATGGAGGCAAAAGATTCTGAGCTGTATCTAATGTATCATCAGTTCAACCACCAATAATGAGAAAAGCTATGACTACAATTAATAATAATAGCTCTGAAAAAAAAAATGGCAGCTTTACCGAGAATGCTCATCCACACAGCTGAGGAGAAGGACACGAGGAGGAAACTTGTTGCTGCCATGATGGCACAGAACACCACTCGGGTACTAGAAAAACAGGAATTAGGCATTTACAATACAGTACAATACTCATGTAGTACAAAAGCATTAAAGGACCATGCCTTTATTTCTACAATATTCTTTTTGCTGCACAAAACAGACTGCACAACATACAAGCCACATAAAGTGACATTTTTGAAACAGTCTGTGTGTACTGTAAATAAAAATTAAATAAAAGCTGGTATTCACAAAAATGGCCGATTTCAAATAGTAATGTATAGTACCTATACTAAAATGGACCCACTTTCATAAGCTACCATCAATGGAACGAAACAATTCCTGTACAAAAAAAAAAGCCCATCAGGAAAGGGAAGTATTACGCCACAGAGCAGCTGGAAGACACAGAAACATCTGTGTTACCATTAACCAAGGAAGCATGAGTTTCATTGGCAGCAGCTTAACTGCGACACAAAAACTGCGAATGAAATGTACATTATGCTAAATTTATCAAGACAACAGGTAAACATGGAACTAACTAGGGAACAGGGGACATGTGGAATAAAGTCCTATAGAGCGAGGACTTTATTCCACATTTGAACAATTTGAACATTTGCAGTGACAAAAGTAATGTGAGGCACCAAAGTAACCACTGCATTTAAATATCTAGTGCCAAAATGTTTCTGAATAACACTGAATGATGGGATGACTGTTGGATATTCTAAATATGGAATGGCTTTAACCTGCAGGTAAAACTGTCTCCGTGGCTAGGTACAGAAAATGTTTTGTTATTTGGGTGAACTAAAACTTTAATTATTGGCAGCGTGTTTAAATCGGCTGTTCCCATTTAAATCATTTTGTAAATAATCAGGTTGTGCTATAAAAAAAATGTTTTTGTACAATTAACCAAGCCTTGATTTTTTATGAACAGGTTTACAACTTAGTGATAACCACTGTCTTACCCATAAGGCAGTTTGTGGATCACAAAGGGAGCGAGCATCTTGATGACGAGTGTTGGGAGGATGTCAGCTAACAGCACCGCCTGAGGAGAAAAGCATCAGGACTGTCACTCAAAAGCAACAGCCAGTGTAAGCAGTGTGATGTGATGTCCTCTGTTAAATCATCAGTGCTGCTTATATTTCAAATATGATGTGCCAAAGAAGAAATGCTGAAGGAACAGTATTACATTTCTGTGGAATTTTGTTTTATTGTTGTCTAAAGCAATGGCTCCTAAAGTAGGTGTTGTGGTAATATACAGTAAATCAAGGAGGTTCTGTCATATCACTCCAATTTTAGCATCACTGCACTGGCTGTCCATTACGCTTAGAAAGCATTTTAAATTTTTATGAATTACATACAGGCCATCCATGGTCTGGCTCCAGATTATATTAAAGAACATTTAACCCTTTACAGGCCAGCCAGGCCCCAAAGACCAGCTGATCAAAACCTTTTAACTGTTCCAGCGACCGGACTGAAAACCAAGGGTGACCGTGCGTTTTCGGTCCCCCACCCACTACAGCTTTTAAGTGCCTCCTTAAAAATCACTTTTACAAGATGGCCTACATTTAAAAATTTTGTCTTTTTCCATTATCACATCACTTTCATATTTCCTCTTTATATTACTATTTTATGGTGTTTTATTTTAAATGTATTGTTTATACATATCTTAATTGTGCTTGTTTCAGCATCATTTTAGTATTTTTATATGAACTTCCATATATTTTGCACTTTTATCTGTTTAAATTCAAGAGTTTGTTCTCTTTTGGCATTCTATCCTATATCTGAGATCAATATATATCTGCTTTATATGAGATCATCTCTTATATTTGATTTTTTTTTTAATTATTGCTCTGTAAATCCTTTAATCTGGAAAGCCCTTTGTGCCTTTGCTTGAAAAGTAAAATGATTATTAGAAATTATTATTATTATATGTTACAATATATGTCTGTTAGAAACCCTTATTTTTGTGGATTGGGTGTGTTTCACGTCACTCCATTTTAGCCTCATAACACCGTGGGATTCTGCAGTACTGAGAGCTGAATAGATGATCCATTCTGGCACTTTCATTTCTAGTTTTATTGTCATTTTAGTTTCAGTACCTGTTTACTCATTTTTATTTTTTGCTTTTTTTTAAAAACGTGTTTAAAAGGGAGTCACCATTTTTTTACAAACCCTCACAGTGACAAACGAGTAATTCTCTGTCAACATACAGACTGGTTAGGGTCATTTGGTGTTGTGTAGTGAATCTCCATTTACCGCAGTAGAGACAGGATTGCAGTCATAGCGGCTATTGTTGCTGCTGTACCCGCCTTGGAAATCCACGGCCAATGTGGCTGCAGTCTAGAAATCAAAAAAAGAAATGAGTAAAAAGTGAATAATTAGCTTTATGGCTTTATATCCATACAGACGTTATAGCTTCAAGCCCTTACCAATAACACGGGTCAGTGCTAAAACAAAATATTTGAATGCTAATTTGTCTTCTTACAGATGCCGTGGCGTTTCCTGACTCTTGTTTTTTGAGGATGTCATGGGCGGCACTCAGCATTACCACATAAGCAAAGTTGTTGCACAATCCAAGAAGCCTGAGGAGGTAATCAGAAGATAGATAACACAGGGTCAGCGGATTTCAGACGCATCAATAACTGACAACTAAGCCACTGGCTGAGAGCTTTGTCTTTGAGAAAACACCAAAAAACACGAGATCTCAATAGTACATTTTACAGGGTTCGTAAAGCTTTTTAAGAGTAAAATTCAAGTACTTTCAAGGTACCTAAACCAAAAACGTCCAGACTCTTGATGCCCTGAACTGTAACTATAAATGCCAGGAGACAACAAACGATTTTTGGTTTACATGAGTGGTTGTGTAGATCATGAAACACCAGATTATGTTAAAAAATCCGACATTTTTAAGGAGTATATTCGATTTCAAGCATATTCCTAACCTTGAAAACATAACAGTTAAAATTAAGGATTTCCAAACTTTCAAGACTTGTTCTCTGTCCCCCCCATTAGCCTGTGGATGTGGATGGATACATGTTATACTGCTAACAGCAAGTCAGCACTAAGAGGAAGCTGTGGGCTGCACTGGTTTGGACTCCTTTCACTTTACATCTACTACTGGCTCACCTGCCACTTTATCGTATTGACACTTTAAATGTAGTTATGAAAACTCTCAGCATTACTTTAAATAGTATGTCTTGGGAAACTTCGCTGTACCAAGTACTTCTGTACGTGGTTTTGAAAACTAGACGTAAAACACTCACCAGAATCCAGCCCAGTCGCGCCATTGTACGCAACAACGACCTATAGACAACAGACAACAGGACCGTCAGCGACTCATATGACGATGCGGTTTGTAATTTGATACGTATCAGTCAAGTCAAACACACCGACCCACCGTCAACTCCAGGCCGAACAGGATCTGCGTTGACGCTGGCTGCCTGCTCCATGTTGACGAATGAGCACAACGTAAAGGGAATATAGGCGAACTGCTAACAGCTCAAACAATTACGGTACTCATGAGACATCGTAGTGTGGATGCTGAGTAGCCCGAGAAGCTTCCACAAACACAGACGGCAAAGTCGCCTCCAGGTACGAGCCGCAGTCTGCGCGCGTTTAGCTGGTACTTGTCAACTTTGAAGACGTCGCGTGATACGCGGGGTCTCATACAAATAAATCCCCGCGGAAACAAAACCAGGCCGGACCTTTCCCGTTCGGCGACGCTATTCAGGACACAAACTTAGCTAAGAACTTTCACGTGTATTATTCTTGCTATGCAAACTACAGTATTTTGTAATGTCAAAGAGACTTTAAAAATATTTTCTTTAAAGCAGCTGGCTTTAAGGAAACTGCGATCCAGTTTGCGCTGTCTTCAAGGGCTTCTTCACTGTCCCTACTTCCAGCATCGCAAACTGTCGTGGATGTATTTGTGCATTTATTTGAACCCCACCTATTTAACATTTAAAAGCAGTATATACTTACACTTAATACAGTAAAGGTACAACGGAAATAACATGAATAACACACTATAATGTAGTTGTAAGCAAATACAAGGATATTTTAAAACGTGTTGACAAGTATAACTCCTCTTATGAAGCATATATATATATATATATATATATATATATATATATACATATTATTCATCATTATATATAATGATATGTCTTCATGAGTTTATAAACAGCTTTAAATCCGCCTGTGAATGATTTGTACATTTAACAGTAATAACAGTTAAAAATACATTTATAACACATGGTAAGGATTTGTATTTATACATTGTTACAGATGACAAGTACACTAATAAACTGTAAAATAATCAATAAAAAAAATCAGAACTTTAAAATATCCTTATATTTGCTCACAACTACATTCTACTATGTCATAAACAATGTATTGAGTGTACTGGTCATAACTGTGAAACTGGGGAGGTTAAATTAAAGTGTTATGCAACAGCAAATAGTCTGAGCAGCAGAAAGACAAAATATTAATGAAAGACAGTAACAACAGTGGTTAGCACTGTCGCCTCACAGCAAGAGGGTTCTGGGTTCGCACCCGCCGTGTGGAGTTTGCAGGTTCTCTCCGGGCACTCCCACAATCCAAAGACATGGTAAGACATAGGTTAATTGGTGATTGGAAATTGTCCGTAGGTGTGAGTGTGAATGTTTGTCTGTCTCTATGTGTCAGCCCTGTGATTGACTGGCGACCAGTCCTCTCGCCCAATGTCAGCTGGGATTGGCTCCAGCCCCCCGGGACCCTCTGAGGATAAACCGGTGTGGAAAATGGATGGACAAGTAATACAACCCTGAGATGCATTTTAAATTAAAAGTATAAAATTTCTCTCTGAAATGTCGTGGAGCAAAAATATAAAGTCTTACAAAGTGGAAATACTCGAGCAAAGTACCAATATTTTAAAACTGTGCTTCCAGGTGTGGTTTGAGAGGAAAAGGAGGGCTGATGGTGCTGATAAGGATGTCATCTCTCTGAGCGGTGGATATAAAGCTGCTCCCTCGCAGCCTGCAGAGCCGTCACAGCCATGGCTTTCTGCAGACTTCTCACTGCGCTGGTACTGATCCACAACGCTGGAGGTGAGAACATTATTTTGCTGTCAAGATGAATGTGAAGATTTATCTATTCATTTTCTGGAGGTTCATGTGGAGGCCCGACTCTTACTAGTAGAATTGTATTTGCTAATTATAGACTGATATAAACGCTTTTACAAATCATAAGATGAGGTATTAAAATTATGGGTCTTTTATGACAAAACGAGTCAAACTGCTCTGTAATTATAAATTATTTTTATAATGTGGGCAGTTCTTTGGCTGACGGTGATGACTGGACATCTTAGTTTGATTTCTGTGTTTATGTGTGTCTACTGTAGATTTAAAGAAAAAGTTTGACATTTTGGGAAATACGCTTATTTGCTTTTTTACCAAGAATTAGATGATAATATTGAGACCACTATCTAATATCTGCCCCTTAAATATGAAGCTACAGCCAGCAGCCACTCAGCTTAGCTTAGCACAAAGACTGGAAACAGGGAGAAGCAGCTTATCCTGGCTCTGTCCAAAGATAACAAAATCCACCTACTAGCACCTTTAAAGCTCACTGATTAGCACATAATATCTTGTTTGTGTAATCTGTTGTTTGTAAAAACGAGGTTGCCTGCTGATGCCATGGTGACAACAAGACTTCAGGAAAATACTTCTCCCGGCCAAGAAGTAGTCTGGCACATAACCCCCGTAAAACCACAATCTTTTTACTTTTTGTAGGGATTAAACAAACAATAATTAGTCAGCTTTAGAAGTGCTTCACCATACAGATATGAGAGTGGTATCAATTGACTGTGCATGTACATCCTCATATGTGTCTAGGAGAGGTCAGAAACTCCACCCTTAACAGAGATTTTATAAAGTTTCATTATTGCTTTTTAGGCTTGCTTGGGGCTGAGGTGAGGAGCTCCATCATTGGGGGGCAGGATGCTCCAAAGGGCAGCTGGCCGTGGATGGTCCACCTAAACATCACATCTGATGGTGTCAACAAGTGGCGCTGCGGTGGCACCATCCTCAACAGTGAATGGGTGCTGACTGCTGCAAACTGCTGGGATAAGTAAGTGTGTCCTGCGTTTTCAGATTCTTTTTTTTTTCACATGACCCTAATCATCTTCCACAGGAGTGAGTCCATTGATTATTATAGGCATCTAGGTGTATCATGACCATTATGCTGCCTTTAATAGAGCCCACCAGGGGGTCGGAAAAAATATATTGGCAACCATGCGCATTAATGGGTGGGTTCAGCAAAAGTGGGCCACTTTTTAGTGAATGCACTGGGGGGCACATTATAACAAAAATTCATTCACACCAATCACATTTGAGGGAAATGGTACAACTCTTCTTAACATGCTCGTGCAAAGTTTTGTAGGGAATTGATTACTGTGTAAAAGTAATAGACTCGCAAACCCAATAAGAACCGCTTTTCCTCATTCATGTTTAGTCAAGGTCAAGGTTTAGTGGGACAGCTTGTCTTCTAAAGTGGGGCGGCAGTAGCTCAGTCCATAGGGACTTGGCTTGGACCGGAGGGTGGCCGGTTCCAGTCCAGCATGAACCAGTCAGTACGGAGGTGGACTGGTAGCTGTAGAGGTGCTGGTTCACCCTGCAGGGCACTCCATATCACCACTAACTGCTCTGACATTAATTGCATGGTATAGGTTTCTGTCTGTGTGAAAACAATTACTAAAAGAGTGAAAAAATGAATTTCCCAATTTCCCCTAGGGGACAAAATAATAGTGGAGCTGCAGAGGCAGGTGATAATTCTCTGTGGGTTCATCACTACGAGCAGTTAGGTAGTCCTTATCACTCTGATGTTTGTTCAAGTGTTCTTGAACACTGTGTTTTTCTGATAAGTTTGGTTTAATTATGACATCACCAGCGCAAGATGGCAGCTCCTGTATCTGGGATATATTGGCTTCATTTTTGTACAAAAAAAATGCAAAAAAAACTAATGTGTGTGTTTGTGTTGCCAGACGGCTTGCTGCTAATTGGGCTCGATCAATGGTTTGGGTCGGCACACACAGTCTGAAAAAGGAGTCTGCTCGTTACATGGGGATACTTTATGTCATGTCTCACCCTAAGTACCAAGCCCTGAACAGCGGCTTTGTGAACGACATCGCCCTGGTGAAGCTGAAGAAAAAGCTGAAATTCTCACAGCACGTTGCCCCAGTGAGTCTGCCCAGCGTGAACGACACCTTCGGTTCATCATCCGAGTGTTGGATCATTGGCTGGGGGAACATTGGGAATGGTGGTAAGTCCTGCATATAAAGTAGACTATAATGCATACATTTTACTTTTTTCTTTTTTACAGTGTAGTAGCCATGGACCCTACTATCTGTCAAATTTACAGTAGTAAGACAAAATGATGTGCTCTCTTCTCCCAAGGCTTAGTTTACCAACAGGGTGATCTTGGTGTAACTCATTAAACACAAAAACATCCAGCTATAAATACAATAAACTACATCCCAAGATCATAAACATATCATCTCCTCCGCACTTATTTTGTGTGTGTGTGTGTGTGTGTGTGTGTGTGTGTGTGTGTGTGTGTGTGTGTGTGTGTGTGTGTGTGTGTGTGTGTGTGTGTGTGCGTCTGTGCAGTTCCACTGCCGGATCCGGAAACCCTTCAGCAGCTCAAGATTCCCATCATCCCTCAGAGGCAGTGTAAGGTGAAGTATCCAGAGCTGACGTCTGACATGCTGTGTGCAGGGGGGGACGTGGCTGGAGGGAAGGACGCCTGCAAGGTGAGTTTTCCTGTTTAAGCCAGTGGAAATATATATTCATCCCTCTCGGACCAGTAGGTCAGGAAGCACTGGACTACACCTAAAGAGTAGTTAAAACTAGCTCCGCCTGGACCTACAACAGTAAAATACTACCTATGCATTGATGCACCAGTATTAACAATCTAATGTCACATATAATAATATATTAGTTACAGGGGCCAGTTTACTGCAGAATGACTACTTTTACTTTTGATACTTTAAGTTTAAGTACATTTTGCTGCTAATACTTCTGTACTTTTACTGAAGTACAATTTTGAATGCATGGAGTATTTGTACATTGTTGTGTTAGTACTTTTACTTAAGGGTCTGAGAGTACCACCACTGAAAATGACTCTTAAAAGTCTAATAACATCCAAACCAGGGCCATTTCTTGCTAAATGTGGACTATGTGGTTGCATAGGGCCTCCGAAGCCACGAGAGGGCCCCCAAAAAGCTAGAAATGGCCCTGAACTATTGACCTCTTCCTCCAAAATTGCCATTTACTGCTGTGTTTTCTGGTGCAGGGGGATTATGGCGGCCCGCTGCTGTGTCGTGCGGGCAGTGGCTTCGTGCAGGTGGGCATCATGAGTTATGGGAGTCCCGACGGTTGCGCTCGCCCAGGCTACCCTAGCGTCTACACCGAGGTGTCCAAGTATCTGGACTTCATCGACGACTACATCCACCACGCCGAGGAAGCGTCCGCTGAGGTCTAAACTTCCTGTCCAGTCTACTCACCTGACAGCCCACCTTACTCTTCACAGCTTCTCTCCTGCCTTGAACCATCAGTCCCAAGTTTCCCATGCTTCCTTTATGCTGGTTGACATGTACTCTGGTTTGTTCAACTCAGTTCTTTGCATTAAAGCTTTAAAGCATCAACTTTTGGTGTCATGGTATATTTTGGAGAATTACATTGACATTAATCCACATTTCAGGCACACCAAGATAAACAGTTGTTGAATTTTCATTTGCTCAGCTTGTCCTTATTCAGGATACATACACAATGCAAACGGAATGGGAGAAACCTCGGGGTCAACCGGGGCCCAGAGCTAAGTTTTGCCACAGGGGCCCCAAATGGCTTAATTCGGCCCTGCTCTGATGGTCAGCACTACTAATACTTATGTCATTCATCACTAAATATCTGACATTGTGTGCTGGGCAGACATGGGATCTGTTTTTTGGATTCATTCAGCATGTATGAAAAAAACCCACAAAATATATTAATAATTAAAGCTGAAACAAAAACACTTGCCTTGTGAGATGATTTCACTGCAGGACAAAAAAACCTGCAAAAAAGCAGAAGCCTGACTCATCAGTCACCAGGCAGATGTCCTTATAGATAAAGAGCGATAGTACATGTGTAACTTTAAAAGGCTCTGCTGTTTTAAGATAAGCAGAATGAAGCCTCGCATATTGCTGATGTTTAACCAGATTGCTGCCAATAACTTGCCTTCCATTAGTCAACATTTTATCATGCTGATAAAAATATGTTGGCAGGAATTTGAACTATTTTGTATTTGACTTGATTAGCCATTTTACTCTTTTCTATGATAATCATAAAAAATTATTATTAATTACATCATACTAACACAATCTGTCAAAAACAAGCTGACAGTGAAGCTTAGCTGATGTGGCTTTAGGTTGTAGACGTTGGCCTAACCAAAAATACATGACATCTGCAATGTGAATTAGCGCCTGTGCTCTTTTGAGATTGCTCATTAAAAAAAAGCATTTATTGTTTATGATGTTAGCAGAGGTAGCCTTTGTTTCAGGCGAGGTGATCGACCTCACTATAAAACACTGCATGTTGATCCTGCACTTTGGCGGGATTGAGCTGAGTGACTTGTTGAGGGAGAAATGTTACAGCAACATGAAAGAAGTGAAAAACTCAGGCTTATGTCTTCTGTATTTGTCATCAATAAAAACAAGATAATTCATGAACAGATGCAGAAAGAACAGGGCCCACATCAGCCTCTAACGCCAACAAGCTGGCACCTATAGAGGCTAAAAGGTGTCTTGAGGATGGCCCTTTTTTTTCTAGTTAAAATTATTATGGTAACAATTTATTGATAAAGGACATTTTGGGAAACACAACTTTAAAAGCCCTGAAAACATACTTTAATTTTCTGCTAAAGTTACAGCAGTTTTGGTTATTTCCCATCTGTGCTCTTCTTACTGGTTTAACATAGGCGGGGCTAAAACAGGTGATGTCACCTGCATTCACCAATCAGGATTATCATTTGAATAGGTATCTGATGACAGTTGTGGGGTTGTTCGTTTATGTTACCAGGTCACTGCAAATCAAATCTGATAAAATCACATCCACACTGTCCCGATAAAGCAGATTAGCAGAGTTTTTGAGTTTGTGATAAACTTTAACTTGGATTGTTGCTTATTTTGTCAGGAATATTTAATATCAGAGACTTTAAAAACATTTTCAGGGACTTGAAGAGGACCGATATATCAATTACCTGTCTGTGCATTCAGTAGAGAAATTGGACGTTTTTAGGATAGCTTAGCACAAAGACTAGAATCACAGGAAACAGCTAGCCTCCAAAAAAGTCTCTAAAGCATTCGTGTTCATTGTTACATGTTGTGTCTTGTTAGCAAGCAAGCTAATCACCAACACATCCAAAAGCGTTTTTTTCTTTTGATGGAGCTAGGCTGGCTTCTAATCTTTGTGCTAAGCTAGGCCAAACACTTACAGAGATGGATTTGATATACAGCTTCTTATCTATCTAGGTGACAGAAAAAACATCTTTCCCAAAATGTCAGTGTTTCTTTTTACACTGTATGCACAATTATACAGGTAGCACCTTTAAATACATTTCTTTTGGCTTGTGTAGTCACTGAGCTGATGTCTTAGACACCAGCAGACGGAGCAACACTTTGATCTTGCTCTCCCTGTTTTTCCCCTCATGAGCTCAAGTTCATATCTGGATTAGGCAGTGGTACTCTTTAAAAAAGGCACATACATAAGTCAGTGCACTACAGGCAAACCTTACCACAAATATTTAAATATATATTTTTGATACTTTATGCTTTTGGTCTGCTGATCAATGTCCATCAATGTTTCACCATCAGTCCTGAACAGACAGTCTCTTCTTGTTGAGGTTACGTAGCAGCTGTGTATACTGTATGTCCTGACTAATCATTGGCTACCCCTACATGCACACACTAACCTCGTTGCCTCAAGGTTCGATTACCCTCCAACTGCATCCCTCGATTGTCCGAATAAACACAACAGCTTGCCCTTCATCTCAAATCAAAGCAGGTCCACACAACAGCTGAGACATCTGGACCGAACTACTCTTCATCAGGTAAGACAACGCTCAGTGCTGTATTAGAGGGAGTATGTTTTGTTGCATGTAGAGATAGCCATGGTGCTGCTCATAGTGGCAGCTGTGTCTCGGACGGCTCCTGCAGGTCTGTACTTGGATCTGGGAGAGGCGGAAGAGATCTGCTGTTTCTCTCTGTCTCTGTGGCCTCCTTCCTCTCGTCCTCCCTCCTCTCGTCCTCCTCAGCTTTCTGTTTCTCTGCCTTGGTCTTGAACCTCAGCCCGTGGCCTGTCAACCACAGGAGATACAGATTATTTTCATTATTGATTGATCTATTTTTTTTCCATTAACTGATTGAGTCTGCAAAAAAGTCAGCTGCAAGCAAATGTCTTCAAATTGCTGACATCAGGTGCTTTCACACCTAACCTGTTTGGTTCAGTTCAAATGAACTCTGGTGTGGACTAAACAACCAGGCCGAGACCACCTGGATTGGAGAGTCCCTAATTTCAAAAGCTGAACTACTGTTAAAAACACCTGCTTATCGTGAACTGTTAAAAATGTGATCTCCTGAGTATTGCGGTGGGAAGGGCGGCTGAACATATGTTTCATTTTTTTATAAGCATTACTAATATTAGCTTTGGACCCTCTTCTTGATTTAATATAATATATTCAATATAACAATATTGAAATGGTACAACAAAGCATAAAGAATTCAAGATGATGTACTTCGATTTAAACATTTCATATTATTAGAACGCTCAGAACTCATTATCAAAACATTACAAGTGAAATTAGCAGTTGCAAAATGTAAGTGTCCCATTTACCAAAGGTTCCAGCAACTCTGTCTTTGAACCAGTCCAGTATTTTATTGGAAAAATGACATAATGAAACCTAATCAGATATATTAGTGATGAAAAAACTTGCTGACACTGTTATCTGTGTGTGTGTGTGTGTGTGTGTGTGTGTGTGTGTGTGTGTGTGTGTGTGTGTGTGTGTACTGACTTGGACAGTCTGCCACCTCCTTGTAGGACTTCTTCTTACAGCAGCCTCGACACAGGTTGAAGACACATTTATTTCCCTGCGGAGGAAATCAAAACAATATCAAGCACTGGAAATGTCTTCCTGATTCAACACAGAGAATTCCATGCACAGGTGCTTTTACAAAATGACAATGTCTTCCATGGAAATCTACAACTCTACTGGACAAATGCCTTAATGTTTGAACAAAGACTGAACATGTACGTCACTACTCAACCCCATTTGGGCTCTTCTGTCACCATTAATCAAATGAAATGTACACACACACACACAGTGTTTAAACTGACTGCTTACCTTTGGGTTCCCACACTGTTCACATTTGATGTATTTGGCTGTGGGAGGAAAGAAGAAGAACACTGTCAGATTGTATCTGCTCGTATGTTTCAAGCAAAGAGCTCTGCAGTCAGAGCTGAGAGTGACGGCTCAGACTCACGTTTCTGCTCGGAACAGAAGTTCTTGTTGGGGTTTCGGGATCTCTTCTTCTGCTTGTTTTTGGAGAGAGTGTCAGCTATTCCGTCCGAGTCGGTCTCCAGCGCCCTCTTCTGACACACCGTCTTCTTCACCTCTGTACCCTCACTGTTACCGTTGGCAACTGGCTCCTTTGGCCTGTAATGCACAGTTAGATGACTATGACTATGTGAGAGAAATGTTCACTCTCGACCGGTGCTCAGGATTCTTCGCTGGTGTCATTCAAAGCTCAGTTCTTTGGTAGTTAGTGCTCTTTAAATATGTGTTCCCAAGAAATTGAGAAGATTGTCATTACTTTGCTGTGGAGTTGACATGTACTACACTGATGTAAAAGAACTGTATGAATCCGGCTCTGTGAAAAGATTATATAAAATAAAAACAACAAAGGGGGGTAACTCACACAGGTCTGACGTATGGCTGACAGATCCAGTGGGGGAATGGCAGGCTGCCCTCCTTCTCTTCCACGTCCTTTCCTTTGGCTATCTCCTCCTGCACAGACACACACACACACACAGCTACTTGTATAGAAGACCGTCTACACCAATTCTCCCTCATCCTGGAAGTATTCTAGTCTGCATGCATACATGTGTATATTTTGTCCATCCATGCCTGGTTGTTCCAGTAACACACACTAAACCATTAAATGGCTCTGTATCACTCTGACGAGCTGGATCAAAAATATTTTAGTGGACACTGGGCATGTAGGGAATCAAATTCATTTGCCATGTGGTGGGCAGACTCACTGTCCGCCTGGTATTAACATGCAATCTGTATTTGGATATTTTAACAGGATAAGGACAAATGCATGTTAATGCAAAATACACTGTACATGCATGCAGAATGCAATGGAAGCAGAATGTGTGCAGGTCTGGCATGGCTCCTCTACTATAATACCCTGCAGGTGTGAATGCAAAGGCCTGTCATGAGATGCTATTATCCAGATAATGTATCCAGCCACAGACTGCCTGTTAGTACTAGGTGAAAATGGGTTGTAATAATTGCTGATGCTACACAAAGCGCACTAGCCAATGAATAACGCTGCTTATTGTCATACAGTGTGACTCCACTCATCCCTCGAGCATTGCGCTGTTGTGATTCTCCTCTTTCCCCAAATGTGACTGCTGTGACCACTACAGAGGACAGACCAACATCTGCTGCTGAGCATTTAGCAACAGAACAACAAATTTGCCGTTTCCCTGTTGACCATTTTTAAAACTGCCGTTACCTGGCAACGCAGCCTCAGCTGTTTGCTGACATCGGCCAAACCCTCGAGGGTCTTCACCTTGGCCAAATCCTCCCTCAGGTCCTGGTGGATCTGTAGCCTACACACACACACGACATGGCTGCAACTCAGCATGTATGAAGCATGCAGACAGAGTCAAGAGGTTCAGCTACTATACAGCTAAACACTGTGCAAGATGGATAATCTGAGTGACATTGTTAAGGATTCCACATTAAATCTCTAGATTGAAATCCATCAGAAATGTTAGATGTCTTCCCTGAATAGACAGTACTACAGTACATAGGAATGGCTACAATGCATATCACAGTAGAACACAATATCAGTACAGCGGGTAAAATAAGTATTGAACATGTCACCATTTTTCTGTAATGAAATTTTCACCAAATGTCAGCAACAACCCATGTAATCCACATATGCAAAGAAATCAAACCATAGATGTCCATAAATATGTGTAATAATGTGAAATGACACAGGGAAAAGTATTGAACACATGAAGAAAGGGAGGTGCAAAAAGTTATGGAAAGCCAAGACACCAGCTGAAATCTATCAGTAATTAGAAAGCAATCCTGCCCCTTGTCAGTGCAAATTAATATCAGCTGGTTCAGTCCCAACTGATGGCCTATAAAAAGGTGTCTCACAAAAAACATCTCATGATGGGTAAAAGCAAAGAGCTCTCTCAAGACCTTCGCTACCTTACTGATGGCATTGGTTACAGAAGGATTTGTAAACTTCTGAATGTTCCAGTGAGCACTGTTGGGGCCATAATCCGGAAGTGGAAAGGACATCATTTCACCATAAACTGGCCATGACCAGGTGCTCCTCGCAAGATTTCTGACAGGAGTGAGAAGAATTATCAGAAGAGTTGTCCAAGAGCCAAGGACCACTTGTGGAGAGCTTAGGAAAGTTTCATCTTCAGCATCCTGGTAGATGGCAGATTTATCAAGAATGTCTCGGTACATTTTTCCATTCATCCTTCCTTCAATTATATGAAGTATGCCAGTACTGTATGCTGAAAGACAGCCCCACACCATGATGTTCCCACCACCAAACTTCACTGTTGGTATGGTGTTTTTGGGGTGATGTTCAGTGCCATTTGTCCTCCAAACATGGTGTGTATTATGGCATCCAAAGTTCAATTTTGATCTCATCTGACCAGACTATATTCAACCAGGATTTCACAGGCTTGTCCAAAGGTTGTGCAGCAAACTTTAAACGAGCTTCAACATGCTTTTTCTTCAGTAGTGGAGTCTTGTGTGGTGAGCGTGCATACAGGCCATGGCGGTTGAGTGCATTACTTGTTGTTTTCTTTGAAACAATTGAACCTACTAATTCCAGGTCTTTCTGAAGCTCTCCACAAGTGGTCCTTGGCTCTTGGACAACTCTTCTGATAATTCTTCTCACTCCTGTCAGAAATCTTGCGAGGAGCACCTGGTCGTGGCCGGTTTATGGTGAAATGATGTCCTTTCCATTTCCGGATTATGGCCCCAACAGTGCTCACTGGAACATTCAGAAGTTTACAAATCCTTCTGTAACCAATGCCATCAGTATGTTTTGCAACAATAAGGTAGCGAAAGGTCTTGAGAGAACTTTGCTTTTACCCATCATGAGATGTTTCTCGTGACACCTTGGTAATGAGACACCTTTTTATAGGCCATCAGTTGGGACTGAACCAGCTGATATTAATTTGCACTGACAAGGGGCAGGATTGCTTTCTAATTACTGATAGATTTCAGCTGGTGTCTTGGCTTTCCATGCCTTTTTGCACCTCCCTTTCTTCATGTGTTAAATGCTTTCTCTGTCATTTCACATTACACATAATTTATGGACATCTATGGTTTGATTTCTTTGCATGTGTGGATTACATGGGATGTTGCTGACATTTGGTGAAAATTTCATTACAGAAAAATGGTGACATGTTCAATACTTATTTTACCTGCTGTACTGATATTGTGTTCTACTGTGATATGCATTGTAGCCATTCCTATGTACTGTCTATTTAGGGAAGACATCTAACATTTCTGATGGATTTCAATCTAGAGATTTAATGTGGAATCCTTGGTGAAAATTTCATTACAATAGCCCCATTACAAATATTTACTGAGAAAAATGGTGACGTGTTAAATACTTATTTTACCCGCTGTATAGCCAATAGAACCATAAAGCAGTCCTGCCAATTCAAGAGATGTTAAAGGGACTGCTACCACGACATAAACCGTATGGAGACATGTCTGACAATAGACACTTCTTGCTATATCTGGTCATATCACCCACCTGTAGTACTACTAAACGAATATTTTAAAATTAGTCAACAACCAGAAAATGAATGCCACTTAAACAGGAAGCTTGAGTTGAGACTAAAGGCCTTTACACACGGGAGGAAATTTTTTTTCACGTGATTAATTCGCACGTCAATATATTTTTTTTAACTGTTGTTTTTGTCACGAGTACTTTCACACAGAAAGCAAATATTACGTAGCGAAAAAGCAACATAATTGTTTTCCGGAACAAGGTCAATTTTTATGAGCTTTCGCATAGCGAATAAAGGCATCAACCAATTACGCTGTGTGGAACGGATGTCACATAACCCCTGACCTGTTGATTGTTTGTGTTTCTCATGTATTATATGACAAAAGGCACTATACATTATAAAGACAATGAACTCAAGGACAATGTGTGGAGCAGCACCGCTGGATGCAGGATAGCGAGTAGATTACTTTTGGATGTAGTAAATAATCACAGCCGAGTGTTTTGCATTTTCATGTCATTTATTCGTTACGTCCCCGGTGTGTAAAGGCCTTAAGTCAGCATCTTAAAATCTCACCAAGCAACAGAAATAAACCCATCATTTCAGAATCGGAAAAAAAACAAAGATACTGACTATATTAAAGACACGTCACCAGTTTCTAAAATGACTTTTGGTCCTTAATGATTATAATATTGGTTCCGATATAGGACAGATATTCTATATTTTTTGGAATATTACATTTTAAGGTCATATGATATTCAAGGACCCAAACATTTATATTTACACCATGCAGATGTCGTCTTTGAATGGAGTGAATACTGGTCCCCGTGTTACAGAGTGAGCCTGTTACATGAAGAGTGTTGCATGTAACCTTAATGTTGAGGAAATAATGAGAAAAACTTTCAGACGACTGAAAACAAGCTGAGAGAGCATCTCCCGCCATCTTTACTGCAAACAACAAACCAAATCCTCCGTCAAGCTGCCAACATACTACTAGGACAGAGTGTGTGTATGTGACTGACAAACAAGCAACACAAACGTTGGAATTCATGTTCAGCCTTGACATTATAATATTTAGGTTTTGATACTATTTATGGCCACATTTTTTCAGCAATAGCCATCAGTGTATTTACATTCTATAGTTACTTCTCTTTATAGTAGTTTTTATTGTTAGTGGTGGAGTGGAAAACCATCATATAAAAAGGTACATGCATGTGTACACACACGCACAAACTGAGAGAGAGACATACGTGTGGTGCCAGAGCTTGAAGAGGTGGGCTCGTACGTAGGACAGAGTGCAGGGGGGGTGCTGCTTCACCACCTCTAGATATTCTTCAGCCATCTCCCACACTGGGGGGCTGCACCCCTCAAACAGCGCTGGGTTGTGGAGGTTCCCCTCTAAAAACAATACAGAAAATGGACACAGACATTAGTTTCAAAACAATGCACATCCTGAGCAGGAGTGCACATTATATATCATCTATTTACACCAATGAATTGGGGAAAAAACGTGTGTAATGAACAAAAGCATTGTAGACATGCATTCTTAACCTGCACTCATAACTCCCTGCACTCCGGTCTCCTGAATGCAGCGCTCCACATCACTCAGGTGCTGAATGTTGCCGTTTGCAAACACTGGAATATTTACTGCCTTCCTGTCGCAAAAACACACCAAACACTTATCAAAATGATGTTGTTCTCCAAGATGAGGCAGACGCTAAGCACTATGAGTCATTTGATTTCGTTTGAATCAAATTACTCATAAATATATAGTGTAAAGGAGCCCCACACTATTAGCTTGAGACCACTGGAAGAACTGGACAAAGGTTTACGTTCCTGATGAAATACAGTGCATGTGAAGGATTAAAACAAGGTGATTGTGTCTCACCGTACTGCCTTGATGTGCTCCCAGCTAGCAATACCTGTCATGGCTCCTTTCTGGTCTTTGGTTCTGCCATGCACTGTCAGCAGCTGGGAAGAGGTTTGACAAAGCCACATTTAGGACTTTTTAAGACGTTTTGTAATGCTTCCTTAAACGGCTTTAAAGGCAGATTTTATAGATAAATATAAATAAACATTTTGAAATTAAAAATAAGCTCAATAATTTAGATTTTAAAGGACAGTTAAAGGCTCTATGTGGAGTTTTCAGAAAGTCCTTGTTATTAATGACACCTGGTGGCCGTTAAGTGAACTGCAGTCAGCATCCTGTTGCTGGTCATCGGCCAAAACAGTCATTGGACGTGATTTACAATCATGTTTAGAATAACGTTGCTATCTGTAGTGTTCCTATATTTTATTTGGACCATTGGCTCCATGATACTAACTAGCTTGCTGTTTGCAAATTACTTCATCAGCTATCGTTACGAAGCAGCCAACACCAGATCCATGCCGTGTAGCTACGTTACAGCTAGCTGGCTAACCTTAGCTTAGCTTAGGTTACAGTTAGCTGGTTGGCCGCCCCTGCCTTGCATCGCTCTTGGCTAGTAGAAAGCAATTGTTAGTTATACACCTTTGCTTTGTACCATTATATAATTTATTGTTTATTGTTGGATTTTCCTGGAAAATCTGTCCCGAGTCCTTAACATAGAAATCGGTCCACAGGCTTTTATCGGCTACCGAAAAAGTCGGGGAAGGTCTCGTTTGTTGAATTACAATCTGTTCACACACTGGCAATACAAAGTGATTAATACATGTAAATTGCTACATATAGTACCTTTAATTAATCTCTGTTTGGTTAAACACTGAGCACAGAACCCCAGAAGCAGTGGATTCTTAAAATTAGCACTGCGATCACACCTGACATCCAGCTTTCTCCAGCATCTGGGCATAGTGGACCGTCTTTTCGATCTCCTTGAACACACGGATCTTGCATGTGATAGGCACCGAGAGCTTTTCATTGGCTAAGCTGACTGTAAAATAAGAGGGACATTTTAGGTGTTTTTGGGACAGTAAAACTGTGGCGATTTGTAAAACACAAAATAATAAAAAAGTGTGGTCAAGCGGCACTACACTGACGTAAGATGCATTGTCAGAGATCATCCCAGAGTCCCAAGTTAAACAGACTTACCCATTTTCTCCAGCAACTCCCATTCGTCTTGTAGGAAAACTCCATAATGCCCTTAGAAACAAGCACCAAGACAAGTTAGTTGTCCTTTCACTCTGTTGTCTGCGAGGTTGGCATGCAACCACTAAAAGTCAGAAATTCGGGAGTTCATTTCTAGGAACTGCGAGTACCTCTCTTAGCTATCATCTGCGGACAGCCCAGGTTGAGGTCGATAGCGTCGCAGTAGTTCTGGGCCAGCAGAGCCGCCTGAAGGAACACCTCTGGATCATTGGCACAAAACTGACACACAGGGAATGCAACACTGTCATTACACGAGGAACAATGTTAGTGTAAATTCACATAAAATGCCTTGTGTCTGTGACGATCGCACAAGCTAATGAACATGCTGGTGAATTTCCAGCAGTGCTACAGTCACCCGTCATTAACAGTCCTGCCCGCGTGGATCCTCACCTGTGCGATGAGAGGTCTGTCCTCCTCACACGCCTCGCTGTAGAGGTTTTCCCTCCTGTAGTTGGCGTCGCGAACAAACACCTGAGCGTGCAGCATGGGGGTGTAGCACAGCTGAGCTCCGTGGCGGCGGCTCAGAAGGCGCCAGGCCAGCTCACTCTGGTCCACCATGGGGGCCACCACAAAGCGTGCTTCTTTCAGGGTCTTCCTCCAGAACTCATAGCCCTGGAGCTTGGCCATCACAGTTGACTTCACCAGACCAAGGAGGACAAAAATGAATTAAAGACAATAAAAGTGGTGTCTTGCTTGGCAGCACAACGAACACTGGACAGGTAATGTCAAAACTATTCTGATAAACATAATGTTACAGGAAATATGGAGATGTTGGAAGGCTAACAACAACACGTGTCTTTCACTACCCAAGACACTTTTGAGTAAAACAAGTGTGGTATTTCTGACCACTTCCCTTTCTGTTACTTACCCAAAGTATCTAAAGTTACGTTTAAGTGGCTACCGGTTTACTTTTCATTGACCAAGTTTTAGTTATATGTTCGTGTTTAGACTGAAGTAAGATATTGCTTAGTGTAGCTGGCTTGCCTTAAACACTCACTACTGTACCTGAACTGGTTAACCTCATCTGCACATGTTCGCTTGTGTCCTCGCGTTAGTAAGAGCGAAGCCGACAGCTCAACAGTGTGTCCATGTTTTTGACTTTGTACCGTCTGCCTCAACAGCCATCAACATTTACCACAAAGCAGCTAGCTGTGTGTCATTTAGCTAGCGACGCTAACTGCAGCACATGATGCAGTCTGACAGGAAACGCACCATAGTTGTGTTTCCCTGGCAGCAACATGTGCTAACTGTACATATAAACATATATCTTGATAGTTTGTTGTTTCACCTGTAACACTGTGAGATTTGTTGGTTGTTCCTGGCGAAGCACGTCCCAACTGTGTGCAACAGCGAAATTGTACCGGTGGGAAACCTTTCCTGTGGCGCCTCCTCCTTCTTCTTCTGCTTATAGGTGCGTTGCCGCCACCTGCTGGACTGGAGCGTGGAGCCATAGACATACAGTACGCGTGGAGCACTAGAGTGGCAGGAAGAAAATCAGCTATATTCTCTGTGTTATTACTGTTACTTCTAAATACTAAATTACAATATTGCACTTTCCATGACGTCTCCTCTTCTTCTTCTCGGTAATAATGGTTGGTGTCCATGTAATTTGGTTCATTGTGGCCCCCTTCTGCTGCGGTGTATGGAACAGACATGAAAGCAGTGGCGGAAAAAAAGAATTCAGACCCTCTGCTTAATTCATAGTAATAGTAATTGAACCATGTAAAATACTTAGTTACAAGTAAAAGCCCTGCATTCTAAATCTCACTTAAGCAAAAGTACATAAGTACTATCAACAAAATGTGCTTCTAGCATCAAAAGTAGAAGCACTTGTTAGGCTGTTATGTGAGTGTTACAGTATTTTATGTGATGTTATTGGCTTGTTAATAATACTAACGTGTTAGCAGCATATACAGTTGTAGTTAGTGCTTGCTTTATTCACATCATCTTCTGCTTGACAGCTACACTATTCACATTTCAGTAATAACTTCATTTCTGATGACATTTTTACACACAACAGGGTTAACCCAGATTTTTTCTGTTTGTATTTGTTTTTCACACAATGGATACAGAATTTTCTAACAGGAAAACGAAAGGCTAAAAGGAAAGTCCGGTTCAGTCTGTTGCAACTGATATCAGTGACATTCAGTAGGAATTTGTGGTTAGAAGAGTGAGAAAGTGACATAACTGGTGTGGCCCCATTTTAACAGTAACAGTTGACACTGAAACACAATTAATACAATTAAGCATATTGGATATAAATCCAAAATAGCACTGTTAAAGCAGCTGCATGGCTTATGTAGATGTCAGGTTTTCTGTTTCACTGTCAGACACATCTCTCAACCACTGTTTGACTGCAGCATTATCACACATAGACGCACATACTGTACATTCAAATCACAGTGAGTCATGTTTCCATAAGAGAGAACAAAATAAAGATAGAAGAGAGCATGGTATTCAGCTCTAAAATAAAATAGATGTAGTGGATTGTTAAAGAACACACCGTTGTTTTGGCAGTTTGTCCTCCTGACAGGCTTCTCTGTTAACTGATCACATGAAGACATCAGGGCACTTTCCAGAGCTGACTGACACTTCACATGAAGTCCCACTCGCTCTTCTACCCTGTAGAAATCATCCGTCACCATGGATACTGACAGATGCATCACTCACCCAACTGTTGCGTTATATTATGTGCTGTTCCCCCTGCAAATGTACCAAATGTATAACAGTGAGTGTGTTATAGATAATAAATAGATAAATGAATGCATGCCTTTTACTATAATGGCAACAAGTGTGTTGAATCAAGGGACAAAGTGATGTTTTCTCTGTTCATTTTAACATCACTATTATGCTCTGTGAGGAGAAAGAAATAGCAAAGGGTAATGTGCCAAACGTAAAACCAAAACAATGAGCTGAAAGATGCTAAAGCAGAGGGGAATTGAGTTTGTGTGGATTTGTCATTATAAGCAACTTCTTTTACATTACACATTGTCATTTGATCCATTGTTAATATAAAAATATTGATTAGTGGAGTTTTAAACATTCACAATGTTGAATGACACCAAGTAAGTATGTTACAGGGAGCCTGATATCAGGACAGCCTACCAAAACTTGATGCATTGCTAGTAGTAGTAACTGTTATTCATTGTTAATTGATATATCATGCTCAAATTCCAACAGTTCTGAGAACAAATGTTTTATTTTTCTGAATCGTCTTAAAGGACAATTCAGCTATTTTACAACCTGGGTCTTCCTTTCATATTCTGAGCCGTCATTCCACCATTCATTGGTTCTGATCACATTTTATACTGCAACTTCTATGAAAGTGAAAAACAAGCCAAGTTGTAAATAAACAAAATCTTCCTTTAATATTCTGTTTCACTGAAACACCGACAAACAGTACAGACAACACAAAGCACACGTGGGCAACATGAGTTTGAGGAAAAGGTAATCTAGGGACAAATGCAAACTGTCATCTCACATTAGCTCGACACCAGCAGTTAACCACAGTCACACACATATAGTTAGGTGCTTTTCATAGGCTGTGGAGTGAAAGTGAAGCAGCACAAGTGTGGCCGTGCCTTCAACCAACAGCTCTTCAGTGTGAAAAGGCGTTGCATTCTTCGGTGAAATATCTAAAAGACTGTAAATATCTCATGGAGCACGGTGATGAAGACCATAACAAAGATGTGGAGAATATTTGGACCCCGCTTATAATCCAAGGAGGAATCACAAAGCTACCACGAGACCAGCAACAACCTTCAAACAACTGCAACACTGACACTCCATGCATGTAGCAACCATTAGCAACCATTTAATACTGATAAAACAGAAACCATTTCTCACTTCTAAACATCTAACCTGCCTTAATCGTGACAGCACAGACCATATGGGAAGATACTTTGTACTTGGATGACACCAGGTAGTGAGGGGATTATGAGCCTTTCAAGCTTTTTCACAGCAAACACTAACCATTTTAAGCATTAATACTTACACAACTAAGCTTGTCTGACTTTTTATAACACCTTGTAATAAGCAGCCTTTTGTATTTAAAGGATAAGGCTGGTGTGATTCTATATTGTTTCTTACAAAACCAATGAAAAGACCAAAACAGTCCATGTTAGTCCATCTCTCAACCGAACCGCTGTTGGCCAATAGGAAACCCTTTTGGCCTGTGCAGCCGGAGGAAGCTATCATAGCTCATTAACCGTGTTGCACCATCCACTTTTATTTAATGCTAGGATGCATGAATGAGCTCAACTGTGCCAGGCTTTTAGTAGGATAAATTGATTGTTGTTGTTTTTTATGTTTTATTTTATAGTTTATTTAACAGGAACAATACACAGCACATTTATTGCACCAGATATAGCTAAAAGCTCATTTCCAACTGTAGTTATGGTCTTTTCATAAGATTTGTTGACACTAAAGAACATAGAATATCGTCAACATTATCACTTACCTTTATTTGCTGGTGGCTACATCAAAATAAAACTTTTGATATAAACCTTATACACAAGGCAGTGCTATAACTGGATTTTTCTATTGTATAGCTACTATTCACCACCACATTTTAAAACATCTAGTGATAAGATATTGCTGGCATAACTATTACTATTTCATATGGCAGTGACACCAATCAGCCCCCTGCAAACAACAGACATAAACACCTGGATTAAACACTGAATGATGAGGAAAGCACAACTATCCAACGTGGTGCTTTAAAGTACACTTCATCCCACCATTGGGTTATTTTAAAAAAGGAATGAGCATAGCCTGCAAGTATAATCTCGTCCAGCATCCTCCATAGAGACAGAGAGCATTTAAGTCCCGCCCACACCGGAGGGGAAAACAATTCATCGTTCTCCATTGACTTTGTATTGCATGAAGGTGCCTCCTTGTCACTTTGGCCTGCTTCCAAACAACAGAAAGATGCCTAAACCTGCTGTGTGGTGAGACGCACTACCAACAGGGTAAAGAACCCAGAACTAAGTTTTTATAAGCTGCCAAACCTAAAACCTGAACCTTTAAGAAGACAAAAGTGGAGACAGACGTGAGGCATCAGCAGGAAGAATGACACTCAGTATGTCTAAGTGAGCAGCAAGCATTCTGTCGCTGGTCAGTCAAATATCCAAATGTCAGTTTCAGGCTAACCATATTGCTGTAAGTTAGGCTAAAGCATTTTGACAGTATGTTACTTGTGTAGTGGAATGTGGCTGAATCAGAAAGCTAAACAATATTATGTTTGCAAGTGCCTTAGCTAACTACAGTAACTTAGCTTGAGAAGGGACACTGAGATAGACCAACAATATTGAGTTTGTCCTCTCTGGGAGACACAGGGTGCTAAAATAATCCTTTGACATGCTGAAATCTAATGTTTTTACCTAGCTGCAGGCATGTTGTTTTTCCCTCCGGTGAGTGTGGTTTGTATGACGCGTTGCGTTCTGTCTCTATCCCTGCTCACAGGCATGTTTCAGGACTGGTGGCCATGTCACCATTTTGTTGTGGCTCTTTCAAGAACCGTTCCACCTCCTGTGAGTCCACTGTTACACTCTCTGGTCTGTCCTCCCCTACCTTCTCTTTGTTTGTCTCCTTTAACTCCTGTATCACCTCCTTCTCTGTCTCCTTCTCTTGCTCCTCTCTTGCTCCTTTCTCCTCTTCCTCATTCATCTCTGCAAGTTCGCTGCACACCTCTGTCTTGGCGTCGTCTGTCACTGTGATGTTTTCAAGCTTGTCTGCTGGCTCTGGGGACTTCTTTGTGATAAACAGGAAGTTACAAGTAGCCAGAACCACAGCTGAGAGGACCACCTCGCATCCTGCCAGCAGGAACACATACATGTAGTTCTTGGTGGCATCAAGAAGCCGACCTGAGACAGAAGTTGAAGAAAACAGAACGGAGGAAACAGATGAGAGGATAAAATGGAAGAACCACACAGAGATAATGCTAGGTTACATACACATTTAGGAACTCCTTCTGTCTGTGATATCATGCAGCAGATTTGTCACAAGTCTGTCTAAGTATGGCAGCAATGCCCTAACTGTATCTAATAGTTATTTGAATAACAGGGCTAGTTGCATGGATTTTGGTTAGGTGTCAGCCTTTTATTGTTGAGCAATCAAATACTGCAAATAGAGACAGATCTTTTGAATGTGTGATTTTACAGGAACTATAGGAACGGTAACTGCCTTTGACTAAGAATGAAAAAACGTGGTGACCTGGAACATGCTTCTCCTTCTGCATGTAAGTGAATGTACTAGGGTGTTGTTCAGAGACATTTGCATGGCTGTTTTCTTTGTTCAAATTTTGATTAAAACGTTAATATGTCACTTTCAAACCTTCCTCCTGAAAGGAAGTTCGATCAACCAATATACTGATCTACACGCAGGGCCACAAGAAATTCTGTTAAGATTTTAGAGCTTTGTGCATCATCTCCTCTGTGAGCCTCTACAACCTTCAGCTACCCATGAAACCCTTCTGTTCGTATAACAACAGCCTGATGCAAATTACGTAACCACATTGTCCCTGGTGAAATTCCGGCTGGGTACCTTTGTTGCATGTCATCTCCCTCACGTTCTCCCTATGTTTCCTATCTGTCTCTCTGCTGTTGACTGTCACAAAAGAGCATGCACATAAAGATATTGTTGTGGTCACATGGTTGTCATTGTCCAATTGATTTGTTGCCATACATCAAGAAGGCGGGTCTTAACTATTATGAGCCTGTCAGAGGCAGATGCAGAGGGAGGAACGAAACACCTACACCTACATGTACACAAGACAGTTGGCGTGTTGTGGAGTAGTCAGAAACTCCTTTTGTTGAGTCTGTGATGGAGAATGAATGATAAACATCATCCCTAAAGTATTTTGGTTTAGTTTTTGTCTGCGTTAATATGTTTACCTAAATGAAAACCAACGCCAAGCTGTGAGCAGTCAGTGCACATTTGGTGACGCAACAGGACACGCAGAGCTTGGCTCCCGCAACCCAGTCGGGGGAAGAGACACCACAGGAGCTCACCGGGGTTCAGGTAGACCTGAATCCTTTCTTTAGCATTGGCAATGGATGGCACTCAGTATATGCTGTGGCCTGTTCGTAGCTGGTGTAGCCATAACGCTTAGTATTAATTCATTCCCCTAGATGTAACAACAAACAATTCCTACAGTACTACCTGTGCCAAAACAATATTAAAGGCATGAAAGGCTCAATTGCATGAACTACTGTCAGCAAAAACCTTCAAAATAAATTGGGTACTTAAATCCAACATGTTCATGTTGTGGTTTTTGTGCTTACTGACCTGCACTAGGTGGCCCCACCAGCACAGCAATGGCCTCCATGAGCAGGACCAGGCCAATGGCACTGGAAAACTTCTCAGTACCAACTATTGCCATGAGAACCTCAAACTGCAGCGCACCCACCATGCCGTAGGAGATACCAAAGAAGATGCAGAAGACCACCAGGGATGCATAGTCCTTGGACTGGGAATTAATATGAAATGCATTGTGAGGGCAGAGCAAAACATGTTTAGGTTTTAAACACCAGTGGACTACACTTTTTCTTTCCAGTTAATAACGAGCAAGCATTCACCTACCTGTGATCCGACCAGGTCAGTGGTTCCGTTGAAGAGCATAGCAAAGCTGAAGAGGTAGACGCAACGAGGCCGCACCCATTTCAATCCAGCAATCACACCACAAGTGGGCCGTGCAAAAATGTCAATGAAGCCCAGGATAGTGAGCAGCAGAGCCGATTTGGTGTCCTCATTCCCCAGCTCCTTAGCATAGCTCACAATGAACACTGGAGGCACAAACAGCCCCAGCACCATAATGGACGCTGACACAGTGTAGATGAGAAACCCACAGTCTTTGAACACAGAGAAGTCCAGCAGTTTAGATTTGGGCTTCTTCTTCTCTGCCCCCTCTGCTCCTTCTTTGTTGTCCTGTTCCTGTTCCTTAGCCTTGAGCGTCTTGGGGGTGACCAGAGGCTTCATTAGGGCCCCACACACACAGCAGTTGAGTAGAATGCCACCCAAGATGAGGAAGCCCCCCCTCCATCCGTACTGGTACTGAAGGACCTGGCCCAGTGGTGAGAGGCAGCACAGGGCCACCGGGCTTCCTGCTGCTGATAGCCCATTGGCCAGAGGACGCTTCTCACTGAAGTAGCGGTTGAGCATAATCAGAGATGGCTGGAAGTTCAGGGCTAACCCCAAACCTGCAGCAAAGGAAAGAAAGCCTTTTATATTCTTTTACTTTCTTTATTCAAACATATATTTAACCATCTAACACCACCAGATCCAGTGTTTTGGTTCTGGGATTTGTAAGTTCACCAAAAGAAGATGCCGACTTGCCTCTAATGGATTTATATACATGAGCGTGATATGCTTTGATTGCTATTTTTAAGGGGTAACTACACCCTCAAATTCTGTTAGAACCTTCTCTCCCATATTCATTATTGCATATTTAAAAAATGCAATAGAGGAGTGAGGGAGCCATGACTGTAGGAGGCATGGCCTCGTGGCTATGTAGTGTGATGCGGAGGGTCAGGGGACACGGGGGAAACTGACTGACCATTGCTCAGTGTAGCATGGACAATGACGCAGAGCTAACCAGCCATGAGCAGCTACTGTCAGAATCTCTGTGTCTCCAGTGGAAAGTCTGGTGGAGCTTTAAGATAAGATAAGATAAGATAAGCCTTTATTGTCCCACAGCGGGGAAATTTTTAGCGTTAAATTTTTTAAAATTTTTGTCACTAGATGCACATTTATGGTCCTTTAAGAGAGTCACTGTGTCCAACAAGCACTTCTGTTGGAGTATTCTGACGCTGTAACTCACTCCACACACAATTGTTTTGAATTTGTGTTCAAGCTAGGTGTTCAGTTAAAAGTGAGGCTATGTAGCTGTTGCTGAACAGAAGCCAATGTGGTCAAATACAGGATTAGGGTAAATGCTTAATAGTAGTGTAACAATAGCACAAGTAGAGAAGAGTGGTCAAGTCAGAGAAATGACTCATATTGACTAATATTAGCCACTATAAGCTACAAGTCATACCAGACCAAGTAAGGCTGTAGCGGCAAAACCTTTGACAGTACTAAATAAAGCAAGGGGAAGATTTATAGCTTATAAATGAAACTTTTCATCCATCATCCATCAACCATCCAGAAGTTGATTTAGCTGCTTGACCTGTTGCATTAATAAGCAGCATCTTGCGCTTAGTAATGTCTCTGTCAGTAATATTAGCTAATGTAACCATTTCTTGGAAGGAAAAAAGCATGAGATGTATCAAATTAATCTACAATCCCACTGAAAATTAGACAAGAGCAGCAGCAGCTGGGACACGCCACAAAAACATGCAGCATTAACGTTACTTTCAGTCTTTCATGTGGCTAAAGGTAGGAATTCGAGCAGGATTAATGAATTAGACTCAAATGTTTTTAGTTTTTGTTGACTAACTAACAGAAATCGACAAAAACTAATATACATTTTCGTCAAAAAACTAAATCAAAATCACATGCCAAAATTAACACTACAAGTGACAAAATCCACAGTCCATTCAACTCCATTCAAAAATGCTTGAGGCTGCAGCAGTTTGAGTTAGCCAAATTTGACTGTGAATTGCCGAGCTGCAATTTGGCTAACTGAGACTGCTGAACCTGCTTTGGCTGAACTTCTGAATACATTGCACATAAATAAATGTAGGAAACATATTCCAGTAAAACTAATTTGATAAAGCTATATTGAGAGGCTTTAAAAGAATGTATCCTAATGTCACCTTGCAGTGACTGATGTGAGCCTGAGGAAGGTGTGGGTGTGTTCATTCATCTTAGTTAGGAGGAGTCAGATGTTACAATACTCTACTGGAAGGTGGGAAACTTTCAGCAGACAGTCGGACCTGTAATGACCCCAGCAGAGAGGTAGATGTGGATGATGCTGGTGGAGAAGGAGGCCAGGATCATTCCCAGAGAGGCAAAGAGGCCGCCCACCATCATCACTGGACGACAGCCGAAGCGGTTCACCAGCACACTGCACAGAGGACCTGGATAAAGTGGAACACACCCAGTCAGGCTGTGTGTGTCTGGGTGGTCTGGTACTCCAATTAGTGCATGTCAATAAGACAGCTTTGGAGATTATGGAAGCTGGGATGATGAAGTTGATATCGATCTTCTCATTTGAGTCTGGGCAACAGGCATATTTCCTCTAATTTCAGGGGCAACTTATTGTACATATAAACAACAGGACAGCCCATGCAAGAACAAAAGTTAGATTTCTATTGACTTATTTCAAGTTTTGACTGTTTCCACCCACATTTCAGAGCTACTAATAATTTATTTCTATTTAAGTCTTAACATTTTGTTTTAAAGTTAGTTTCTTTAATAAAGAGAGAAAGAGAAAACAACAAAAGTTGTATTTGTTTTTTTAGACTTAACAGTATATAGTTCAATAATAAAATGTACATAATAATATACTAATATTAATAAATATATGATATAATGAATAATAATCTTTGTGTTTATATTATATATTACTAATATAATGACACCTACGTATGATAACCAGCTAATTCATCTCCAACAACTAAGCAAACTCTATCTGCTGATGAAGACAATGAGGTGCAGTTGAAAGCTCTGAAAAAAACTAATAAGTGAATTATTAATGTTATTTTAATATTTATCATCTGGATCAAATGAGTTTGACTTTAGTCCGCTTATTGCTTTCTTGCCGAGAGTTGGCAGATTTTGAACAGAGGCAGGCTAGCTGGCTCTAACTACATATTTACCATATCGACATGAGAGTGGCATAGAGCTTCTCATCTAGCACTCTGCAAGAAAGTGAATAAGTGTATTTCCAAAAATGCCTAACTATTCCTTTAATATTGACAGAGCTGATCCACAGCTTCCATAAATTTCTTAGCTTTGCTTGACACTATATTTTGATTTGCTGTTTGGGTAGTACTCATACTTAAAATGGCTGAAGTTAAAATTAAAATTAGGAAAGTGAATTAATATAGTCAGTGGAAAGTCCTCAGAAGTATAGTGAGACTGATACAGACCATGAACAAAATAAGCAGTGTACTGTAGATTATGGTAGTGTTGTGTTGGACTGCATAACGGTTGTTCACAGAAACACAATCTCAACAAAAATTGGACATTAGCTTCACAAAGGCAGTGTTTATTGTGCGGCTGCATTCAATTATTCCACTGTTTCTTGTGTCCACTGTGTGGCTGTATGAGTATGATGCTATACGTACTGTACAAGCAGCAGCCTACCTGTGCCGTAGAGCATGGCCAGCAGTATGGAGGAGATCCAGGCAGTGTCGCTGTATCCCACCCCAAACTCCCTGATCAGCTCTTTGAAAAAGACACTGACAGCTTTAGGGAAAGCATAGGAGAAGCCTGTGATGACAAAACAGCCGGCCAGCACCGCCCAGCCCCACCCTCCATCTGGAGCCTTCACCCCCCCTGCACCTACGTCCACTGCCACGCCTCCCATGGTGCTCTAGGGCTGTGTTTTATTGGCGGCAGACAGAGAAGCTAGAGGGAAAATGAAAACGACAACAAGCAGTTGGACAGAGTCTATGTTTAAGTGCATCTAATTCAGTTCTGTGTCATGAATACTGGCCATCAGCAATTAGACTGTTCCCAGATGGAACATATTTAGCCAAAGTGGATATGTGTAGCATTTAACATTACTATTTTTAATACAATTGTTATTGACTGTCATTGAATTGCCACAAACTATTAAAGCTGTTGCTCCATTTGAGTTGACCAGCACCCTCCGCCCTTGCTGTTTTGTGCCCTTAAAGCTCATATGTGTAGATTATAAAATTGCAGACTATGACACACCCTATCTGAAATATTAAACGAGACAAAAACATGATTCAGCATGCAGAGAAGTGATTGCTAAAAGTGGGTCAGAGAGGCTCACACAGGTTCCGACGCGCTCCCCTCAGAAATCTTCATAGTCACACATGATGTGCATCAGCAGTCCTGCCGTCAAACGTTGCTGATTGGCTGAGCAAGGGAGGGAGACTGGACCAACAGCCAACAGGAACTACTAAAACAAAGGACCAAAAAGTGACAGCAGTTCAACATCTGTATTTCTGCTTCTTTATTTCATATATAAAGTGTTTTTAGTGCTGCGAATGGATTTCCATTTCCAGGTTTCTTCTTTAATTCCTCACAATCACATTAATGTTGTTATGCAAAGCGACTTACGTTTTTCAGCCATTCGCTGAGCCCTGCCGCACCTTAGTTACTGTTGCTATGCCTGTCGATCTTTCGGTTCTCAAATGTAAACTATGTCGTTTAAAAAGATAATGTGTCAGGCAGAGGTAGACAAAAGCAGCATCTCATTTCTTGCCGGCTGTAATAACAACAGTCCTTTTATCACCTGAAGCTAGCTAGCTAATTTAGCTAACGTTAGCTCTGTGAGTTGGTTTAAAACTCCTGTTGAATTTTACTACATATTTCAAGTGGACTGGTTTTAAAAAAGAACCCTGTTAAAGGGATCCTGTATGTGTATTTGATGGCTCTACTTATTATGCTACACATTTGAGGCCAAAGCTGACATGTCCCAGGCAAAAAGTTAGCATCCATTCCTCACCCGTTGATAATAAAGAAACAGCATCGTTCTTGTAGGTTAACGAAACAGTCAACTTGGAATTTAGTGTCTCGCTCAAGCACACTGACGTGTGGACAGGTGGAGCCGGGGATGAAAGATGAAACCACCAACCCAACATTAGACCCTTTTTATGGCAGACACTTTCGCTTGTCAATGCAGGAAAAGCACAGGTGTAAAAGATACACATTAATAATCGCCCCATTCCATTAAGTGTTCCAGTAAGCCGCGTCAGTGAGTGACCATGCACAGCATCAGAGCCCTGGAACAGGCTCACCTAAATGGAATGCAGCCATTAATGTTATTACTTCCACCTGTGTTTTTCCTGCTTTGACAAGTCAAAAGTGTCTGTTAGCTGACTCTTTTAACACCACCATGCTGGTTTAGTAAATCATAACCCAGAATGTTTTGTTTTACTGATTTTTACAGGGAATACATTGAACATCTGTTAAGTAATTCTTTACTTTCTAGCTGCAACACCTGGTTTCACTAGTTGTTCACAAGAATTGAGAGGGTGAATCACCACATCATCTAAACATTCAGAGACTGCAGATTGGTTGACACCAGAGATGGTGATAATGTGTGATAATGTCTGTGGATGTTTTCCAGACATACAGTGCTGTCAGATAATGAAATGAGGGTGTTCAAATCTTGGCTGACTGTACATAGTCTTTTAATTTTAGGACAATGCAGCAGGACAATGATACATATAAGGTAACCAAGGAGTTTTTAAGGCTAAACAGTAGAATGTTCTTGACTGACCGACTCCTGCTGAAGACCAGACTGAAGGCACCCTTCTTCCCCACACCACCCTCACTGAAACAGCTAGGAAGTGAAGATGGCTGCAGCACAGGCCTGACAGAGCCTTAGCAGCTGCTGATGCCTGCGGGTCCCGGACTTCAGACAGTCATAGACTGCAAAGGATCGGGAAGCAGTTATCAAATATGATGACTTTATTTAAGCTTGTTTCAATTTGTCATATACATTTTGGTCTCCTAAAATTAGCAGACTATGTATAAAAAGGGCTACAATTACTACACTGTTAATGTAATGTAAACCCCCTTAAATTAAAGCTGAAAGTCAGCACTTGAATTTCATAGTCATTGTTTCTTATCTAATGTGCTGGAGTACAGAGCCGAGACAACCAAAAATATGTCATTATATGTCCCATTACTTATGGACTGCCCTGTAAACCGACGTCAATCAATCACTAAAACAACCAAACTAAAAGCTATTAACTTACTAAAAACTATGAACAGTTTTAGGTATGAAATTAGTCAAATTTAGAGATATGACTTAATTCAAACACTCTGTCCATAGCAGTTGAACCTGTACACTGATTCTAACATTTTCCCTCATCAACACCTCCAGCCAGCCAGTCAGTATTTACAAGCCAGCAGTAACCAGAACAGCAAGTGTGAATTACTGATACACTGACTGTATCCTATTATGCTTTGTAATGGGCCAGCACTGGGTCCTTGCTGGCCCCCATGTGATTTATAGTTCCACTGGGTCTCCGAGCCAGACATGGCTTTTACCACCACGACCACACATTAGCACCTCAGCCAAGAACAGCCCCACATGCAGGTTCATGTGTATATGTACATGAGTCCAAATCATGCAAAGGATGGTGGTCAGGATGTTTTTGTAGTCCCAGGAGACACTTGTCTCTATTTATTCCTACAAATCAAAGCAGCGAAGACACTCAGCTGCTGTTTGGACAGTGAGGAAATGGCTAGAGGCTCCATCAGCTAATTTACAACCTCCTGAAGAGCTGAAGGAAGGAGTTGTGTGGTAGAAATGCAGGCTGGGCTCAGGCCAAAACAGCCAGCAATCCAGTGTCTCTGGGTAACATGATAATTTTGAGCCTCATGCTGACGGGAATGTGACGTGACCAGCCTAAAAAAAACTATGGACCACCAGAGCCTGTGAGTTTCAGTCAGTCCCCGGGGCAATATGCTGCATTATTACACAGTCATACGCAGCTTTGAAAAGTATCCTGAATTCATTGTTGGGAATATGGTTTGGACTGTAATATCTGCTTTCATAAAAAATGTCCTCTGAGTCTCCTTGGATATCAGATAGTCTTATTGATGCTGCTTTGCTTATCAGCAGACAACTCAGGTACACTCTCTGATTTTGTTTTAGCGGAGAGTAGTGACCCAAAGTCCTCAAATGTCCTCCCACCTCAAAGTTGACATTTTAGAGCTTTTCACAGTTGAATTTGAAAACATCAACAGTGAGCTGGAAATGTGGGGAATGTACCTTTAGACCTTGAGGGCTCATCGTGGCCTACCGGAAGATTCAACACATCCAAAAAGCAAGTATTTCATTAAAATATATAGCTTTTTATAGCTGCTGTTCTTCTTCAGGCTAAATTCTTCTATTATCAGCATGTGTGACCCAGAAGGCGATAGATAAATACAGTACATAATGTTGTATGTTATGTAACTTTACATGCTGTATGAAGTCAGCTCTGACCTTCAGATTGTAGTCATTCATAGGATAAACAAAAGCACACATAGGTAGGAATATACTGTATAGGTCAGATTAGATCAGTAGGACTTCACCTTTAAAGCTGCACTAGTCAATATTTTTATATTAACACTGAATTAAATGACTATGCGTAACGTGACAGGGGTTGCTCATAGTGACAAACCCACATAAAATTGTCACCCGTATCTGCAGTTCCTCTCAGCTCTATGGAGCTTCTTTTAGCTAAGTGTTTGAGTATTTTGGACCGCACCTTTAATGTTTTGGTTCAGTCTCAGTGCTCTCATCAACCTCATTTCCAGCAACAAGCAGCTGTTATCAGCAAGACAGCTCTGGTAAACCCACTATATATTATACACTACCTGCCCAGCACCAAACAGCAGACAGACAAAGTTAGCAACTAGCTGGTGAACATGAAGCAGCTAAAGAGCCAGATGTTTTCAAAAAAAAACCAGAGCAAAAAAACCAAAAACGAAACAGAGCTACAAGGGGAGTGAATAATGTTGCTCTGTTTCTGCTGGATGTGTAAATAAGCAATTGTTTGCTAACACATTTGCTATAACAACTTCAAAAGGCAGTGTTGTGCTTTCAGCTTGTTCTGCTGCCCCCAAGAGGCCGAAAATCAACTAATGCAGCTTTAAAGGCGTAATGTGAAAACTTCACAAAGAAACAGCAGCAACAACAAAATACCTTTAAGAAAACAGTCAGTGGGACTTGGAGGGCAATGATGTGAAGAAAACTGGCTTAATGGTGTTTTCTTCTGTAGAAAAGCTATGAAATGTTAGCATATATATACTAGAGCTGTGTCTCAAATCGCGTACTTCCGTCAGTACACTCACATGCAGTATACTGTGTACACTATGTACTGACTTGTGTAGTGCGTTAATTTTGACAGGGTAGTGTCGTCCCAAATCGAATACTGCTGTTGGGCGCTTACTGGAAATGATGATCACAGCCTTTGATCATGTCTTCTTCTTCTTTTTAATGACGGATTGCAACCGGGCGGAGCATTATCGCCAACATTTTACCGCGATTGCCGCACGCCGAAATATCTGCCAGCTTGTTTACTCACTTGACTTCAATTCAATTATATTAAAAATGAATAAAAAATGAACGTGCTTTTACTTTTAGCCGTAACAATTGCAACTGCGGTCGTCATCTTCATACGTTGGTGCCTTCTGCTATGTAGCCAAGATAGCGACCATTGAGGGTGAGAAGTGTCCCATGGATGTATAATAAGAACTGGATACTGGATTCCAATTTTTTTCAGTATTGCAGGGAAAAATTCCCCTTTGTAAAAGAGACAAAAACTGTTGACAGAACACCTTGAACTACAAACAAGGTCAATTATGACTCTTTCTATTAGGCATTTTTGATCCATGGAGTTTTTATATTTGTAAAACTTTCCTCGAGCCGAGAAAAGCGATTTAAAAATCTGTGAGCAGAGCAGGAACTCACGGGCAGGGCCAGCGCGGGAAACACTACTGTGTATATTCAATGGGGGCATAACCTGGAAGTAAACCCGGAAACTAGCAATTCTCATCAGACTGAATAGGCGCCATCTTTGGGTCCAGTATCCAGTTCTTATAATACATCCATGAGCGTTCCACACTCAACTTTCTGACCGTTATGAGTACATCATCCGGGTACTCATAGTACACTGCATTTTGCCATACTTGTCAGTGTGAACGCACTTATGCACTCAAAGTATTAAGTGTAAGTACGGAAGTACACGATTTGAGACACAGCACAGGTCTATAGCAGCAAGGACATGTGTAAGAATACAAAGTAGTTTAAAGAAGTATTGTAAAGACATAATTCGATTAAGATTTTAAATAAGTATATATCTGTATAAGCAAATCGGGTTATTAATAATTTATAATAGTGTTAAGTCCAGTTTCCTTCACACCACTGATAATTTCAACTTACATATGCTATATACTGAGATTTATTTCAGTCCTAAGAGAAAATGAATTTAAAAATAAAAGGTTTTAAGACTAAAACAGCCATTTCTGACTTGTTCTAGGTAAACAAGTGTCATGCCACATAACATCCCAGCATGGGGTTTACATCATGATGAGCCTATGAAACCTGTTCTGTCTGGATGCCGCTGCACAAAGTAGCCTATGTCACAACTCTGTCACGACGTGCGCGGCTGGCCTGGCTGGGATAGTGCGAGAAAACGTGCATCGCAAATGACAAATCACGCGATATGACGGACACTATGGGTCCCAGATATAAAAATGTGGCTATTAATATTTATGTGTCACTCTGGCTGTGACCGACGCCTTCCTGCTTCATTCACACCAGCCCCATATTGACTTGCATTTGTATAAAAGAGGAGAGATTTCAGTTACCAGTCGTGGTGTTGAGTCTCTTACCGGGCGATGCTGCCGCTGAGAGCTGTCTCTCCTCCTCCAGCCTCCAGCCTCCTGCCTCAGCACCGCAGCCGCGTTTCTCCCCGCACGTCTGCTTGCAGACCATCAGCAGGGCAGAGAGGGGAAGCCCACACGCTGCTGGGTCCTAACGCCTCATTGTTCACTGTCCTCCCTCAGCAGTGACCAATGAGAACACCGCCCGCTCTGCTATTTTTGGCCTTTTGTTTTATTACCAGTGCAGGGGAGACCGGGACTGGTTGGCACACTCTTTTATCTCTTCGGGATTTCTCCAAAGAAGTGCTTCTAATAAGATTAATATCATGCTCAAAAGTTAGCTTTAAATGGTGAGTTGACCCTTTACTTTTCAATGCACTATCATGTGTAAAACGAAATTTAAAACTGTAGTACATAGATTTTTATTTTATTCATTTGTCTTAAAGGGGCACACCAGCAATTTAGTTTTGTACTTTCATAAATTTGGTGGACTTGCAACAAGCAGATGTTTTTAATTATTTTTTATTCTGACTTTTAGTCCCTAGTAGGCCTATGGGTCAAGTTCCAAAAACAGCTGGATCCTACACTTCCCATGATGCAACTTGATAATGTCTTTCATTTGACCATCCCTGCCTGGTAAATGCCCACATATGCAGGCCTACCTTATATGATTACATGTGACAAATACATTTGATTGACTTGATTGATTGCTTAGATAAGTCTTACACCATGACATCATCAGGGTTATTCTCTTAGAGGTGTCAAAGCTCCTCCAGAGCCACATAATACATTATAGTGCTGTTTCACAGGCTGAATACTACTCCTCATGGCAACTAATCTTGATGTGTAAAATTGGCTGAGTGCCCCTCTTTTTTTCCTTTAATGAGGCTGGTTTAAAAGTGTTCCAGGACAACTGTTTCTAAAATGCAGCTTGACCTAGAAAAAGAAGCTAACCCTTTTTCTTTTCAACAGACACATTTTTATGGTTACTCAACAAATACCTACTCCTACTATTTAAAAAGTGAATGTCCATGGAACGTAGGAGAGGCAGTGGATGTGAGGTTTGCTTCATCCACTTACCTCAAGTTAATTATCTCATTATCTCTAAATAACAAACCATGTGATAACAGGTTCATTATTTTGCTATCTCAAGATTATTTAACAATTTCTAAAGAAATGGGGATTATTAAGTTGTAATCTTGGGAAAGCAACAGGCTGTTTTCTTGTGGAAAGAACATTGACTTGCTATTATAACGGGAAATTTATTTGCGATCTGATCTTGAGAGAATGAGATGAAAAAACAAAAGAATGAGCTGAAAGATGCTAAAACTGAGGGGAACCGCAGAGTTGGGGTATAATTCTCTGTGGGTTTACCACTCTTATATTAAACGTAGTCATTTGCTCCATTGTTAACATCATTATCAGACGCCACATCCATGTGTTTCTATTGTCTATGATTATGTGCATATCAAACAGTAAAAACACAAAGAGTCTGACTATATTTCTCCCTTTACCAACTGCCACGCAGCCTGAGATCCTTGTGTGCGTAAGGTGCACTTGTGGTGTAATTGTGATTATTAGTATTTGCATTGATCAGAAGCTGCGATGCACCTGGAGGCGTGTTGCTGGGGCTGTTTCCTGTGATGCTCTGACTGACAGAGTGTTAATAATAAGGGAATAAATAAGCTACTCTGCTGTTGCTGTGGGGAAGAGACTATGGTTTGCTGATGTCAACACTCCCCCTGCCCCACTTTACCCCTGGACAGGGAGCATCTGTGCTTGTGTGTGTTTTGTCTCTCACTCACCTCACCCCAGCACCCTCTTACATAGGCATTTCCCCCTGGAATAATACTCCAGATGCCTTGTGTAAAAATAGATGCTCAAATTTCATTATATTAACAACACACCCACACATGTTCTTGATTGCACCATTATCCAGACATCAACTCTGTTTTGTCCACTTTGCTTTGTGTCCTTTCTGTCATTGGTTTGTGAGTCCACTGTGGATGTTATTGCTATCCCCGCGTGTTAGTCTGTGCACATCCTGCAGGGAGGAGCAGCATGACCTGTTGTGTAACTGTCCTGGCTGTGCAGCAGCAGCATGCAGGTGCTCAGGTTGTCCCACAGCACCACCCAGTGGTTAGACTGTGTCATTGCTGTAAGGAACAACGTCATTCTAGCACTGGACACCCCAAAACTTTATTTAGATTGGTATAATCTATTAAAGCTGCTCTACGCATTAACTTTATGTGAAGACAAACAAACAAAACAAAACAAAACAACAACAAAAACAGACAACAGAAGTAAAAAAAAAAAAAAAAAAAAAAAGAGAAAATAACAGAAATAATTTAGTGCTAGATCTTGCTAGAAGTGTTGTTTTCCATCAGACGACTCTGTGAGCTCATGTTGTATTTGCTCTGGCAGATGCGTCTGGTCCCCCTCCGATTCAGACACATTTCCAGCTGACCTGACCTGGATCTGGCCAGTCACAACTGTTTATCTAATATGAGGCGGGTTTGATACGATGACTGTACAGAGCAGCGCCGTTGACGCATTTTCGTAAAAACAACCAAGATGGCTGCCGCTGATGTGGAACGTTCTGAATCTGCTATCGTGTCAGTATTAAGCCAACTGGATGGTATATTTTCTCTAAAAGAAGAACAAACAACTGCACAAAGATGTGTTTGCAGTACGTCCTACTGGATTCACTCAGCTCTACGTCACACGTTTCGTTGCTCTGATTGGTTGTAGATCTATCCACTTGCATCCAGAGGCATTTTGGTCTGCGCCCGTTGAGACTAGTTTGCATTTATGAATAGGTCTGGTGATGTCAGGCCAATTTCCCATTGCAGAGATTGTATGAGACTACATCCTTCAACGGACACCTTCATCTGCTTTAAAGCTGCATTCAAATTTTTTTTGCTTACTTGGGTGTAGCAGAACACGCTTAAAACACAACACTAATACTAAATAATCACCTCATAAAGTCGTTATGGTGAACGTGTTGCCTAGTATATACACATCCAGTGGCCATGGAGCAACATTTGTGATTTTATGTGTAGCGGGCTTCATGTATTTAACACCGTTGCAGATACCAGTCTCTTTTGTACGGTATAATCAGCCTAATCCCCATTCACAAAGAGACTGTTAAGTTTTTTACAGCTGTCTGTGTTAATAATTAAACTACACCTAAATAATTACCAGGAAATAATACTGATATTAAAAATAATACTAAGCCTGCCGGTGATGGAGGTCACATGGTTTTCCGGCAGCATATCGTTGGCTATTTCAAACCGGTTCCTTTAATTTAACAGAGGCTAAATGTTATTACCCATCTCCCCTGTAATATTAATCCTATCTGAACGGGGCTTAAGAGTGTCTAACGACTCTCTGAGGCTCTACAGCTGTGCTTTGAGCTAAATGCTAACATCAATATACTAACATGCGGCTGTCTAGCAGGTACAGTGTTTGCCATGTTCACCATTGTAATTTAGCATGTTAGCACGCTAACATTTGCTAATTCGCACTGAACACAGAGTGGTGGGAATGTCACCGGGCTCAGCTGCACCAATTTGTATTGGACAAATTAAAATAGGTGCTAGATGAAAGGTTAATGGATCACCAAAGTGACTATAATTCATCCTCTGAGGACCATGAATGTGTGTACCCAATTTCCCTGCAATGCATCCAATAGTTGAGGTATTGTTAGCTTTGCATAGCTAAAAATATTGATAAGTGCAACCTCAATACCAGCATGTGTGTTTTGACAAGTCTGTAAAAGCACCTACAATCAGGATGTTTCCCTTTTCCCCTTAGTTGTGAGGCCTTAGGATGATGTGTGTACACACTCAGAATGGGATTATAAATTCTGGCATGAGTATTTATGGTCCCCAGATGATGATTTCTAACAATTCAAAAATATCTAATTTACGGTCACACCTTTTCATTTCAGCCAGTCTGATCAATAAACACCAACATATACAAGTACTTAATTTATTTACACAATTTTAAAATACACAAATACAGTGGCATTACAAATGAGGAGCAACAATCTTAAAGTGGGAGTGGAAAGACAAAGACTTCCCATGAATCCACAGTAAGAGATGGATTGTGGGACACGAGCAACCATCTCCACTGCAGTTAAAAGCAAAATTGAACAAAAGGTGACAAAATAAGAAGTAACAGAGAAGCAGACATGACAGACTGAAAGAAACTATTCTCCCATGTAAAGTGTACTTGCATTTATCATAGCCATCATCAGTGAGACAAACAAGATAATCCATCACTTTTTTTATTTTTCAGCCCACAGGTGAAGAGTATTTAAAAAAAAAACTGCCTTAGCAGTAACTAATGGAGTTAGGCATTCCGTCCCTCCATACACTGTCGTCAACATCTGAAACCGTACAGCGGCTCATGTGGACATGGCAGACAGCGTAGGCACATCCTATACACAACAACAGAACAAACATGTACAAATCACCACTACAACCCCTTCCCCCTTTAACTACAGAAAATGGCCTACAATACTTTGCAGCCAGTCTACCACATAGAGAATTTTCTACTTCAAAATCTGCAGGATTCATTGGTCAGCTCGGCCGACCGCTCGGATCAAGTCTCCTCTTGGTGGAAGGACACGAGTGACAGAAAAGAGCCACATGAGGCTCGTGGCTCCAGTACCACTGGGACTCAACTTCTTAAAACACTCACAGTCCATAGCGCTCCAAAACCTCCTCACTTCCATTTAGCCTGAGCACACTGATCCATTTTCTACCTGGACTCCTGCATCACTCATCTGACCTTCTGATGGGGTTGTCCCAAGATGGTCTGAAAGATCAGTATCAGAGCTGATTGACACATGGTTTAATTGAACTGCACCGTACTGTTACAATAAGCCTGAGGGTTTTTTTGGCAGATGCTATTAGCACCCAGGTGTCCATAACCAACAATGCTATTTGCAGCTGGGGTGGAATAACCCTGTCATCAAAAACCACCTGCTGCTGACCATCTATACCATTTTTTTTTAAATCACAAATTAAATGTCTGTAGAGTGGAATTACTAACACTCCAGTAATTTAGTACTGTACTTCCATAAAGTTGTGGGACAGGTTAAAAAGAAGAATGGTCACATTTCACATAATGCAACTCGATAGTCTTTTCCAGAGCTACAAAAGTATGGAATCAGATTTGTGTCAATATAATCAAACAAAACTTATTAAATATCAAACAAAAATAAGACTTTCAGAGAGAATAAAACTCACTGAAGCAAAAAAAAAAAAAAGTGATCTCAAAAACATAACTTGCAAACAAATTATTTGCGTAATTGTGTGAAGTATTGGTCTTTTACTTTTTTGAACATATGTCCTTTTATTTACAGTTCCCTCTGCTTCTTTCTCACCGATCAGACTGTTGCGTTAAGTTAGAAGTAAAGCTAACTTCGTCTGGGGCACTGAGCTGTCACTCAAATACTCATTAGCCAATGGGGACGCACCCCTGAAAAAAGCCTGCCTACTTTGGAGATGCCATTTTATTTTTTGCTTCAGTGAGTTTTATTCTCTCTCAAATTCTTATTTTTGTTTGATATTTAAGAACTTTTGTTTGATTAAACCGACACTAATCTGATCCCATACAGACACATTCTACAACTGTTTTCACAGGCTGAGTAGCAGTCTCCATGACAGACTGTATATAAAGATGGACGACATTACAGCTCCCTACAAGTGAAGCCAAAACATCTGGATCGCCCCCTGGTGGCTGGCTGCAGTATAGGTCATAAGCCCCGCCCCCTCCATGTTAGAGGATGGGACATGGGTACACGTCTAATAAAATGTTCCCAAAGATGGTTTCCATCATTTAGCTAGTTCTTATCACACTTACGTTTGGTCAAGTGTTAATTTTTCTTATGTTTGGTTTTAATTAGTTTTTTGATGCTATTAAAAGGGGGATGAGACATCATGATTGACAACTGTGAGTATGATCGTGATTGTTTCAAGAGGGTGTATGGGCGGGACCTCGATACCACAGATCACTACTGCGCAGACTCTGGCTCCAAATGACGTCACCAGCGCAAGATGGCAGCTCCCATATCCGGGATATTTTGGCTTCATTTTTGCACAGTAGGAGGAAGTTGAGATGCTTCGTCCATCTTTATATACAGTCTATGTCCTTACGTAAGTTCACGTAGTTTAGTTGTGCACTGTGCAACCACGTAGTAAGATATTGTGTAATGGAACATACTCAATATTAAATGATCTGGATCGCGGTAAGGCTAGAAGTAACAGATGGGACATTGCCCGATTCCGACCAAACTCACTATAGAGCAGTTTGTCTTCCCTACTAGGATGCATTTATCCAATATAATCCTACAATTAACCTGAAAAAGTAAACATTATTATGCCTCCGTCGTAGAGTTTTGATGCTGTCTAGGCCATGGATTTACCAATTCCTTGTAAGCGCCTATGAGGTTGATTTTCGTGTTGTCTACTGGGATAGTATTGGAGAGGCACATCCAGACAAGCAAGTTGCAACGCCCTGACATCAGTAAGACAGACAATGAGCATTTGATGAGGTTCTAGGTAGAAAATGGACAAAGAAGCAAACTGCATTTTGACCCAAAATGGAAGCAGACGGTTGGAGTGAGGTTTAGGAGGCCAAGGAGTTAAAAACTTTTTTTTTTTTTTTTTTAAAAGAAACAGAAAAAACCCCCAACATCTTCACCCCCACCCCTTTGAGCGTGTATAAGCCTACGACAGAACCACACAAACACACACAAAACCACATCACTATGCACCAGGTTAAAAACAACATCTCATCCATTCAAAGTGGACAAATCGACCTCCGACTATTTCACCGTTCCCATTCACAGCTTTCCCAAGCAGCACACTGCAGTCACAACCTGAAGACAGAAAGAAAATGTGCTGCATGTTCTTGGATTTACTACAACATCCTGGTTCCGAAACACCTGAGGAGGACAAAGAAAAACTCATACTATGGGATCACCTTTGAAAATAGAACATTAAGAGGCCCTTTGTCCCATTTTAAAAACCAGGGGGTTATTCTACCTTTAAATTGAAACCACAAACACCTAAAAAAAAAAAAAAAGAAAAAAGAAGAGTTGACTTGTGGGATTTAAGGAATCTTTCAGGACAAAAAAAACAGTTTAGGCACTGTACTTTAACACCGCCATGATGGATCACGTGTCTTCCTGCTTTCCTCATTAAAAAAGTCCCACACACTATATTTCCGACAGATAACAGACTCGTCATTCTCCATTTGCAAACCCTTGTGAAGTCTGACCAGTGGAGCAGCTGAAAGAGAACTTTTAATGCTAAAGAACAAAAAGAAGTAAAACCAAAGTAAAAAAAAACAAAAAGATGCCAGGGAAAAGTGAATCCATGGTGTCGTCAACAGTAAGAAGAAGATGGGGGGTGGGTGGTTTCCACATCTTCCATGAGAGAAGAAGAAGGGAGGCTGAGGCTGCTACTTTGCCGAGGTGGTTATGGCAACCAAACTGTACCCCCCCACCCATCTCTCTCACACACACTTCCTGGTTGTGCACAGCCAGACTCTGCATTGGTTGGTAGTCCTCTGTGTCAATTAAGAGTCCTGTCTACATATATGTGTTTGAGTGTGTGTGCTGCAGGTGGTGCATGTTGAGGCCTCCATGGTGCACAGGTGGATGGGAAGTTTTCACCGTGGAGCTGCGGACTGGAGGCCACTGGGTGTGACCCGGGACAGAGCCTGCAGAGGACAGATGAGAAATATTATTTTTATGATGATGTCAACAACTAACAGTAAAGAGGACATTACTTAACATTAAGTCCACTGCTATTAGTCAATACATTATATACACATTATATACATTATGTACACTCACTTTCTTATAGTATCAACCAGAGGTGGGGCCTCGAGTCACATGACATGGACTCAAGTCAAACTTGGCTCATAAATCTAATGACTTTAGACTCTACCTGACCGTCATTTTGCTTTTAAATGTCACAAAATGTAATATGAAATTGAAAGTAATAAATTTAAAATCAAATAATAATAAATAATAAAATCAAATTTTAAGAAGCATTCATTCTTTCTGTAAATTTACACCACCAACTGTACCAACACATAATAACTTGTTGAGGACTCAAAACACAAAGATTAGGACTTGGACTGGACATGTCGGTCTAGATTTGGGACTTGACTCGAGTGTGTGGAAAAATACATGATTTTGCCTTGTACTCCGCACTAGAGGGTGGGGTCCTGTCTGCCTTAGGTCAGGCCAGGCTCAGACAAAAATTTAGAAATGATGTTTGGGCTCGGTCATGTCAGCTGGGCTAGCCTTCTTGACATGATGCTTCCTGTTCAGTGCTGGGTTTGTTATTTACATGACAATGCATGAATGCAACACATTCGTTCACACATCAACCCGGGTATCTCGGCTTTCAAATCTTTTTGTAAAACTGAGGCTAGAAAAGGCCGCTCTGCTGACATACAAGGATACAGAGACATCATTAGGACGACCCATTTAATCACGTCTTATGATGAATAGACAAACATACCACAAATACTGCTCATTTTAAAAAGGAATAAAAAGGGCTCCAGTCCACATTAGCACAGAGAAATTAAACTGTAGCTGCACCTAAAAAAAGCCCATTCATGTTGAAGGCTGTCGTGAGACAAATTAGACATTTAGTCACCTTCCTGCACCTAAACTGGTTGGCCGACCTGCAGCTGCTGGTTGTAGCAGACTGAGTTAACATAATTTTAGATTCTGACTGGCTATTGCACTCTTTGATCAACTGGGGGAGCACTAGGTCTACAAGACAGATGAGAACAAAGGACCAGATGAAGCAGTCAGACAGCAGAGCGCTGCTGGGACCACCTCCGCTCCTCTGTTCAGATCCACACTACAGGCAGGATGGTAGGAGATGCTCTTAAACTGCGTCCAAAAGAAGACCCGAATCTCAATTGTTCTCATTAGTCTGTCTCACTGCTGCTGCTAATTTGGTTGCTTCATGTCAGTGATTCATTTTCAATGTGAAATGCAAAAAAAGGGGAACAAACTTAACATATGGTCCTAGTGAAAAGGGAAGTGCTTTGTCTGTTAACGCTGCCGGAAAAAGATCTGCACATGCTGATAAATACTGTGTGTTCCCTTGTGACATGTGGTTCCTTTTTTGAAGACCTGGCAATCTTAGGCAACTGAGCTCAGATCGTTTATTTCATAATCTTTACCGTTTCCCATCTTTTCCTGCCGTGCTGCTGATACGTAGCGTAGCACGTCAGAGCTAGTAGTGGATTTCGTACCTTATATAATGAAGCAGGGCTTGTCTCTGTGTGTGTGTGTGTGTTACCTGTGAGGTGGACATGCGAGACGTGTCCTGGCGTCCTGTAAGGTCTGAGGAGGAGATGTTGACAGGTGCCCCACGATGAAGACGCATGCTCACCTTCCTCTCCTTCTCCAAACCTGAAAGACAAAAAGGTAAAAGAAGTCAAATTATTTACAATCAGTGGAGGGGAAAAGCGTGTAGAGAGTGTAGTGGTTCACACAGAGTGCTTTGCTAACTTAGCATGAGAGGTAGCTGAAAATGAACATTAGTTATTAAAAAAAAAAGAAAAGTCAATGAAGTCAAGAAAAACCCATCATACTGACCCAGTCTCTATTTTCTATCTCCAAGATTCAAAAACTACACATGAAATTACAATAGAAGAAATCAATACAAGCACTGGATTACTTTAACAAAACACATGAACAATGACCATTAAGTTAGTGTGTGCTGACCTGTGTGTGAGGCGGGGTTGAGGGGTGAGGGGGCTGCAACGTCCTGAGCTGCCCTGGCTCTTCCTGAGGCCGAGGCCATGCCCCTGACCCCGGGGTTCCTGCTGTGCCTCAGCCTCTCCTCTCGCTCCCGGCGCTCCCTCTCTGCGTCCTCCACGGCCCTGTTGGCACCCTGACACACACACACACACACAAGGTTCAAGGTTTGTCTCTCAATATCTACACGTGAGTAGCAGTTAGCTGCTAACCTGAATAGCCTCTTACTGAATCTATGATTAACTAGGATCTAATATCTCAGACATGGATCGTTTTTCTTAAGAAAGACGCTTTTTCTTTTTTAAGCGTCTAACTTCATGTTAAATAATTTCCTCTTTATTTCTGTCACACTGCTCTGATGACATGTTGTTGACAGCTGTGCTATTAAAATATTCTAATTGATGTTCTAATTGTTCTAGGTCCTTTGATTCATCAGGCTGAAATGTGCGATTCACGGCACGTCTGCTCACATGTCTGTGCAGTTAAAAGTTTGGTGAATCCACCTTGGAGGAGAATGTTCTTGCATGAGACCTATTGTACCTGGTTAACAAGGTACAAATCTTTAAATAAAAACAAGCCATTCCCTACACAAAGTCAGTGTCTTTTAAGACTCAAATATAATAATAATGCAACCAAATAGTGTTACAAAACATCTGTAAACTGCCTGTGTGTTGAACACATTTTCTCCTGATGCTACAGCTGGTGGAAGTAGTGAGCGGTTCATCACAGCATGCTTGAAATGAAGGCTTGTGACTGCACAGACAATGTGCGTGTGTGTTTTGCAAAGCCAAACTCAAAACTGTTATTATTTTCCTGGCAAATTTAATTTTGAGAGTTTTGCAGGTGAGAAATTGACCTTTTAGATTTCAAATATGTGGCACATTCTTCAATATAATGCCTACTTGAAAATGTGCTCTAATGTTTTTTGGAGCAGCAAGCCATGTGGTAATTTATCGGTGGCACTTTTGGCTCCGTGGCATTTTAAACATAGGATAGAGGGTTTTTTGGAATAAAACTTGGTCTCAGAGTCAAAATGTCTAATATTTGTTGCTGGCCAAATTAGTTTGGCTGAAGGTAAAGTTAATGTTTGTGTTTTTTATTGGACTTTGGTCTTTTTGGCTATGTTTTGGCTCCTTGTATGTATAGATCTAGTAACACTTCATTAAAAATGACGTGAAAATGAACAGAGGCAGTGTGGTGCATGATATTAGATTTAGTTTTACTGTAAATATATTGCAGTGAGCAGTACTGTATCTGTTGACTACATCTCATGTGGTTGAAAGCTCAGAAAAAGCTAACAAGTGGATCTTTGAGTTGAGCCAAGTTTACAGTTGTGTTGATGTCAGCAAGAATGCTGTTGTTCCAGTTGCAAATTGAAAGTATGCATCCTCCAGCTCTTGGGAGTTTTGACTCTCAAGTTCAACTGGCAAGTTTGAACTGTAATAAACCGTGGAAGCACGAATCATGCAGTGACTGACTTTGAAGATGACAAAGAATGAACTAAACCTCCTCAATGTGATAAATACAACTTACAAACTTGAGCATGTTCCAGTCGAAGACATAGTCGTAGGAGAAGCCCTGTCTGTGGAAGAGGTTCCTGAAGAGCTGGCGAAGGTACGAGTAGTCGGGCTTGTCATCAAACCGCAGAGAGCGGCAGAAGTTCAGGTAGGTGGCAAACTCCGCTGTGGGGGGGAGAGAGGATGGGAAAGTTCAGACACACACGGCCTACACTGCAGCTTTGTGGCAAATACTTCTAACAAAGACAATACAAACACACTAACTTCCATCCCAATGAAGAAAGTGGTGCATGTTAAAGTGCAGCTTTAAGCAACAAGGGTTTGGTTTGGACCAACCTTAATACATGGTTCATAACTAATAAAAGATGGCAGGGAGCAGTTAAACCTACATGGGTAGCCTTTGCAGAGGACCTCGATGGGTGTGGACATTTTCTTCTCACTGATGCGTTCGTACTTCTGCCTCTTGGTGGCGGCTTTGAGGCCTTGCCAGGGCAGAGAACCCAGGTTGAAGTACATGAGGACGTAGCCCAGCGACTCCAAGTCGTCCCGTCTGGACTGCTCTGTAGACACAGAGGACAAAGTCAGATCAGCAGCCTGGAGGGGGTCTATCCATTCCTGGTATTGGTCAGGATTTTGTGGACCCTATAAGGAGCCCTCTTACCGATGCCCAGATGTGTGTTTATTGAGGCGTAGCGGGCGGTGCCGGTCAGGTTCTTGTTCTCGCGGTAGGGGATGTGCTGGTGTGTGCGAGCGTCGCGGTATTTCTTGGCCAGGCCGAAGTCGATGATGTAGACCAGGTTGCCCTTCTTGCCCAGCCCCATCAGGAAGTTGTCTGGCTTCACATCTCTGTGGATGAAGTTTTTGGAGTGGATGTACTCAATGCGGCTGATCTAGAGTGAGGAGCAGGAGAGGATCTGATGTCAGTCTTAACATGTAAACATGGTGGGACGCAGTCAAGATACGAAGAAGTCCCAGAGAGCACGCATCCAATCAGTGAGCTTAAAATTTACTTAGGGCTCCAGTTATGGGGGAGTGAAGTTAGATATTGAGGTTTGTAGAACTTTTAAATACATTTTGATTCCAATCAAACGTTTTGGATCATGTTGGGATCAGTCCAGGACTATGTGGTGGTGTTTTGTGGTACTGCAATGCCAAGAGTTTAATGAGAAGATCGATACCACTCTCCTGTCTATATGGTAAATATGAAGCTACAGCTAGCAGCCAGTTAGCTTAGCATAGCTATTGCTACTGTATACAGGGGGGAAACAAACTCAAATCGGCAAACTCTATTCAGCGTTTCAAACTTAGTTCTTAAAACTATTTTTTCAGATGCATCGTATCACCTTTTTTGCAACTATGAAGCAATCTGTAATCCTGGTTTTGAAAAGTGCTGTATAAATTAGGTTTAACTTGATCAATCTAAAGCTCACTAATTAACATATTTTTTCTTTTTTGTTGAATCCGTACAAAAACCACACTTTATGGTGATGATTTTACGGGCGATTTCTCACAACCCCATAAATCCACAATGTGTCAGTTTTACACTTGTTTTTCTATGGAATAAACAAATGAGATATAACATGTTAATTAGTGAGCTTTAGAGGTGCTGGTTGGTGGATTTTGTTACCTTTGGACAGAGCCAGTCTGCTGTAGAGGTTTACAGTAGATGCAACCAATTGTCTGAGTGATGGTCATGTTTACAGCATTCAAATTTGTCAAGAGAGCTAAAAGAAAAAGAACAATAGTACCCTCAAGCTAAAAACAATCCAACAAAACTAGCAACCAGCATCTAGCAACTACATAGTCCCCGTGGCCGTCCTTTCTGTTTCTCTCTGGCTCTCACCATCTGGTCAGCCAGCAGCAGGACTGTCTTGAGGCTGAACTTCCGAGAGCAGAAGTTGAACAGATCCTCCAGACTGGGCCCGAGCAGCTCCATCACCATCACGTTGTAGTCGCCCTCGGCCCCACACCACTTTATCGTCGGAATACCCACTAGAGGAGAGGAGAGGAGGGAGCAGGAAGGTTACATTTAGTACTTACTTATCCATTACTGTGATGGAAAGGGTTTCTTAAGTTACCAAAAGACATTCAGCTGACAGTTTGTTCCCAAGTACCCTAAATATTTTCAAATTTGGGAGTAATTAAAAACTGTGGCTGGTACGTTTCTTTCTTCATTTCCAGCAAATGTTTGATGGAACTGACGAATGAATCCACTCAAATGGCCAAGGAAAACAGTTGGTGTAGTACAACAACCATCACAAATTGTCATTTTCCTGGTATTTGGAGTTCAACATGAATCCAGTGGCACTGTTCTTGGCTATCAAACAAGGAGCGCTGAAGCCGTCCTGCATGCAAGAAGAAAGCTTGTAGAAGATCATTCCCCATGTTAACGATATTAGATATGCTAATGGGATTTGAGCTGTCGATTAATCGATTGATAGGAAACTAATCGGCAACTATTTTGATAATCCAACAATTTATTTATAAGTTATTTTTCAACCAAAAACTCCCAAAATTTGATTGTTCCAGGTTCCCAAATGTGAAAATGTGTCACTTCTCTTGGTCTTATATTCGTCTTTATAACAAATTGAATACTTTTGGGTTTTGGCTATTGGTCGGACAAACCAAGACATTTAATGAAGTCATCACATACAGTGGGGGAAATAATTATTTGATCCCCTGCTGATTTTGAAGACATGAACAGTCCATAATTTCTATGGTAGGTTCATTGTAACAGAGAGAGACAGAATATCAACAAAAAACTCCAGGAAAAAACATTAAATAAAAGGTTATAAATTTATTTATATTTGATTAAGTGAAATAAGTATTTGATCCCCTACCAACCAGCAAGAATTCTGACCCCCACTGACCCGTTATGTGCCCATGAGGCACACAAATTAGTCCTGTCCCTTTAGGAAAGTACTCCTGATCTCAACTCGTTATGTGTATAAAAAGACACCTGTCACAGAATCAACCTCTTCCAATGAAACCTCTCCACCACCATGGGCAAGACCAAAGAACTGTCAAAGGACGTCAGGGACAAGATTGTAGACCTGCACAAGGCTGGAATGGGCTACAAGACCATCAGCAAGAAGCTTGGTGAGAAAAAGACCACTGTTGGCGCGATAATCCGAAAATGGAAGAAATACAAAATAACAGTCAATCGCCCTTGCTCTGGAGCTCCATGCAAGATCTCACCTCGTGGCGTAAGGATGATTCTGAGAAAGGTGAGGGATCAGCCCAGAATTACACGGGAGGAGCTTGTTAATGATCTCAAGGGAGCTGGGTCCACAGTCACTAAGAAAACCATCGGTAACATGCTTCGCCGTAATGGATTGAGATCCTGCAGTGCCCGCAAGGTCCCCCTGCTCAAGAAGGCACATGTTCAGGCCTGTCTGGAGTTTGCCAATGAACACCTGAATGATTCAGAGAAGGCTTGGGAGAATGTGATGTGGTCAGATGAGACCAAAATTGAGCTATTTGGCATCAACTCGACTCGCCGTGTTTGGAGACGGAGAAATGCTGAATATGACCCCAAGAACACCATCCCCACTGTCAAATATGGAGGTGGGAACATTCTGCTTTGGGGCTGTTTCTCTGCTAAGGGTACAGGAAGACTTCACCGCATTGAGGGGCTGATGAACGGGGCAATGTACCGTAGAATCTTGGATGAGCACCTCCTGGCCTCAGCCAGAACACTGAAGATGGGTCGTGGATGGGTCTTCCAGCATGACAATGACCCAAAACATACGGCCAAGGCAACAAAGGAGTGGCTCAAGAAGAAGCACATTAAGATCCTTGAGTGGCCTAGCTAGTCTCCGGACCTTAATCCCATAGAGAATCTGTGGAGGGAGCTGAAACTTTGAGTTGCCAAGCGACAGCCTCGAAACCTTCAGGATTTGGAGTGTATCTGTAAAGAGGAGTGGACCAAAATCCCCCCTGAGATGTGCGCAAACCTGGTGACCAACTACAAGAAACGTCTGACCTCTGTGCTTGCCAACAAGGGTTTCTCCACCAAGTGCTAAGTCACGTTCTGCTTGAGGATCAAATACTTATTTCACTTAATCAAATATAAATAAATGTATAACCTTTATTTAATGTTTTTTCCTTTTTAATGTTTTTTGTGGATATTCTGTGTCTCTCTGTTACAATGAACCTACCATAGAAATTATGGACTGTTCATGTCTTTGTAAGGGGGTGAACTTATAAACTCAGCAGGGGATTGAATAATTATTTCCCCCACTGTATTGCAACGGGCATTTTTCACTGTTTTCTAATGTCTTATAGATTTGAGAAAATAATAAGCAGATTAATCTATATCAAAAATAATTGTTAGATGCAGTCCTGTTTGGGATATTATTTAGAAAAATCTTAAATGAGTCAAAGAAGGATAAAGTTATCAATTTAATTGAGAACTATCTGTGGATTTCCCATAAACTGTTAGTTTGTAATTCAAATACATTTTTTTTTATTGTTTGTGTTTTAAAACAGATAACTCAGGGGATCAACCTCAAAATGAAACATTTATTTAAAACGTTTACTTGCAAGTTTCTGTATTTTAATTTGTCATTTCTATATTTTGTTATTCACTGTTTTTCAAACTCACCAGAAATTCTTGTATTTAACAGCTCAGCTAATGCAATACATATTGCATTTTTTAATGAGTGATATGAATGCATACATTTGCTTGTATCTTTTATAAAGTTATCATACATTTCCAAAATACTTTAAAGTGCGTAGCTGCTGGTTCTGCTGCTCGCTCCTCACTGACTGAGGAGACCTCTGCAGCTCTCTGTAGTCATTTTGGAGCCGAGACCAAGTCTGAACACTGACGAACCGCTTATACTTCATAACAAGAAGAGCAAAATTGCATCTGTGTTAGAATTTTAGAACTAAATTCTACCCTGCCTCATATATACTGGCCCAGATTTTTTAAACGTTGCCTGATGCAGGCCAGTGTAACGCTGCAGAGAACAAAAATGGCTAAAAATGACCCTAGTGTTAAGGCAGAGGCCAGCTGGTTTACTAGTAGCTGGTAATTGGCTGACGTTGCCGAGGCTATGAGGCCATCTGGCATTTCCTTCTACAGGCAGACAGCAACAAAATGCTGCTGCTCAGCACCTAGCATTGCACACACACACACACACACTGCGTTGGCTATTTATATACATACAAACGCAAATACATCCCACAGTCTGTGTCAGCCACCATGCCCCAATAAAACCTACCAAAAATACAAATGCATGTGTGTGCACAGTTGTGTTTACATAGACAAATTGTCTCTTGTACATGCTCAGTCAAGTAGACTGTTGGCTATGAACACAAACAAATAATCAGTGAATTCATCAGCCAGCAAAGGAAAACTAGTTTGAAAACTTAGTTGAAGCATGCCACTGCGGTTTCAGTGGCCACCTGTGCAGTGTAGGCTCCAGAGCTGCCAGTGTGAGTGTGATAACAGAATGCAGTTGTCAGTTTTCTTCAACATGTTGTAGAGACTACTGAGTTGGCAGAACATTTAAAGATACACTTCCTGATTTTGTTTTAGTTCTCTAAAACGCTATTGTCCTGTTCACATATACAGACTCAGCTCTTTCTCACTTCTTTCTCCCATGCTTGAAGCTTGTGGGCATGTCTAGAGTTGAGCACAAAATGTACACACCACACTGGTGCATGACAGTCACTAAATTCCTGAGCAATGTGATTCCATGCAATGGCTTTTTAGCCATGCTAGCGCTGTGGCTCTATAGATGGCGATGTTGGTCAGTTACTCGCTTTGCCACTTTGGTTCAGACAGAAAGAGCTATTGGATGGTTTGCCATGAAAATCTTTACAGACATTCATGGTCCCCAGAAGATGAAGCCTTGCCTGGGTCCAGACCTTTGAATCCTCCCACTCCACCGAGTTGACTGATTCTGGTCTGGCATCATGACATGAAACAGTGGTTTCTTGGTTGAAAAAGCGATTATCCAATGAGTGCCGCGGGGGGACTAACGATAAGCCAATCAGCGCCACAGGTGGGACCAACGTCGGTCTACAATTATCATTGCCTGGATCTTCCACATAGCTTCCACATCGTACGGCCCATAGAGTAAGAACACTAGCTTTTCCTTTAACTGGTTTTCCAGCTCACCATTCATAATTGAGTTTCAAAACCCCCCACAGTGATCAGGGAGCAAATTAAGGCCACTATAACAAAATCAGATACTTGTTTAAGATGGACTGAATGCTAACACACACACACACACACACACACACACAACTTACCAATACCTACCTCCAGTCAGCTCTTCAGTTAACTCAATATACAACGAACATTGATCATGTTCTATATAGCTAATGATTTACAATGATGAATGGATGCTGGCTTATATTTGTAAGTGCTTGTAAATATTGATGTGGAGTACTTGGTTCATCAAAGCACAAGCAACACTTAACAGCATGGCAGGTTGTGTGTATACACGGTGTATTAGAGTATACATTACCTCCACCCTGCATCATCTTGTAGATTTTGCTCTCTATGTGGAGCTGTGGGTGTTTGGTCTTCACACATTCCAACTTGATGGCTACCTCCTCTCCAACTGAGATATCAGTGCCTAGACAGACGGAGACAGACAGACAGAGAGGTGAGCTGCATGGAGACACATCATTGCATCATTTTGCTTTAAGAACGGAGTGTAGTAGGATGACCATCCAGATGTTTACCAGTGGCATTGATTTATCAAATGTATCTAATCTGCAGCATTAAGTATGGACAAGTCAATGTAGTACTGCTGTCCTGTCAAAGTCCAATGCATATCATGTCTTTAGCTCTTGTTTAATCAAGTCTATCAATTCTATGAAGCAAATTAAATATGAAAATAAATAGTTCGCCTTGTCAACAGGTTGTATAGTGAGCATGATAGCTGCTGGTGACAGAAACAAATATGTAACATTTGTGTGGTCGGTGATTAAAGTGCTTGGGTACACAAGGACATATCAGCGGTTGTTAATGCAGCAAAGCCAGCCAAAATGGAAGAGAAACCAACAGTGTGCACTGTATGTACCCTGCTCTTCTTTCATGTATCTACTTGCACATGTAGCCCAAATTCCTCCCAGCTATCATTGCATTTTCATCTAACTCCTTTAACATTCTCCAAAATCCTCCTGTCTGTCTATCTGAGACCGCTCTCTGCTGCTCTGTGTGAGCTGACAAACCAGTGCTTCAGCTGCTTTCTTCCTAAATATGGTTATGGGGTCAAGTTCCCTCCACATACACACAGCCACTGGACACCAGGTTACGTAATCCTATTTCTTGTACACGCAGTCTCATATGGGCAGCAGTTCAATGGTCTACGCAAACAGCAACACCAATGGGGCTTCATTGATTTCTCTGTATGATGTCATCTAGGCGGGGTGTGCAGAATTCTCCTGGGTGGGGGACACAATTAGGGCCATGACTCTGTTTAAAGCCAATATGTAATATGTTGAATGATTTAGTACTGTTTAAAAAGTGCTGAAGAAAAGCCTGTGTATATGTGGCTGTACAGCATGTAAGAGGGTGCTGCTGCCAAGCTTTGCAATGATGCAGGAAAACAACGGCTCAATTCTGCTGCAGATCATCAATGCAACTAAATGAAATGGCATTGATCGGCCTCTGGCTGGCTACTCAAACCCATATCCAAATCAGTCTGGGTAGTAACTTTAAAGGGTCCGTTCTCCCAAATCACAAACAACTAAATTCCATTCCATTTCATAGTATCAGGGTTGACATTTTTCTCCACAGATTTAATTTCTTAATTTGTTATATTAATAAAATGCTGGATACATACTTGTGTGGAAAATAATAAAAATTACGAATTGCAAAAAATAATAAGTGACAGAACCTTCACTACTGAGGGCAGCATATCATTTAAAATGTGAATTTTCACAATGAATTGTTTTTAAAAGACATAACCCTCTATGTGCAAGATTTTCTGTGCAAAACATCAGCCGGATTTAAACAGAGATCCTGCAATACTGCAGTAAAGACCCATCACTACGCCGGCTTTTCTAATTTACACTAAACCAAACAATGCCAGCATATTGCTGCCCCAGTGTGATTTTAGATAGCAGGCCGGCGTTCTGGAAGCAAAAGAGGTGTGCTGTGTAACACGTCAGCGTCTAGTATGATGTATAACATACACGTCGTTGATCTTGTCTTCTGCTCGGAGGTTAAAGAGCTCCCGGACCTTGTCGTTTCCCCAATTCGCAGACATTTTCGGTTGCTGTAGGTTAGCTACTAACTTCTTCTTTTTCTTTGAGTTAAATGCTAACTGCTGCTAGCTGCTTTTTAAAATCCCCCGATCGTGGGTGGCACACATAACACGGCTTAACGGCAGAACAACAATGCCTCTCCATTCCGTGTTCGTACGTTTTATACAAAAGCTGATGCGGAATAACGGCACAGCATTCCCACCTTGAACAGGCTGTATAAAAAAGGGGCTAGTTTCAACACAACACTTTGAAACATACACAAGACCCTTAATTCACAATGACTTGTTGTTCTAGTCTTGTGCTTGGCCAATCAATCAATTAATCAGTCAGCAACAACAGTGAAAATGTTGGCAAAAGCTCTTCACAGTCTAAGCAACACATTTCAGTGTGTTGTCTGCTTTATTGCATCATAGGAATGTGATTTGTCTGGACAGATTTTTCTGGGGAATGTAGCACCCCACTTATCTTCTCAGAGAGGGGAGATAGTGAGTGTGTGTTATTATTACGACAGTGTGTACATATGTGGTGTGTTATCCTGAGCGGTGCTGCTGGCGAAACATGTTCAGACATCTCTCTACAGTGGTTCACAAACAGCAACAGAGGCAAACTACTGAGACCCCATTCGCACGTAATCACTTCATAGGCGGATTGGATAGCTAAAAAAGCAAAGTGTAAATGCATGCAGGAAGCTTTTGAGACAGATTGAAATCCAAATGCTAGCTGTGTTCTAGCTAGATATTGAAAACGTGTGAATGCATCGGTCTCAGACAAGGAAAAGTGGCTCCAGCGATTTCTACACCATCAAATACAAGGCACACCGAGCTGCCAGAGCGTTTCTGATCCCTTACGATCTGTGTGGGTGAGGGAGTGGCGCGAGTTAGAGCCTGACGATCAAACTTTTGCCTCGCTCGTGGTTTATAAATACGATTTGTGTTAGCTTATGGATAGTTGTTAGCTGATGTTAGCTAAACTGTTATTGTTGTAACTCAACTGCTGGAGTGCAGAAGTTCTTCTTCTGGTGTTTTAGAGTTACCAAACAGCTTCATGTGCAGGACGGCCGACCCTGACTTGCATGTAGCTGGGAAAACAAAGACAGATTGCAATCAGATGTGTGATCTGGCCAACAGATGTATGTGTGTACTAGGGCTGCCACAAACGATTATTTTGATAATCGACTAGTCACCGATTATTTTTGCGATTAGTCGACTAATCGGATCATACCTAAATTGCAGCGTATCGCACCAGCATGTAGCTGCTCTTATATAACCATCATTAGCTTCCAGCTTGAAGTGTTTAAGGTATGTGCTAACTAAAAAATAAGGACAATTAAGATGACAGTCCATTCAACTTTTAATGAACTTTTGTGGGGAATAAAATTAGATAGAATTAATGAACACTGGACACTAACTGTATGACAATAATTAAGTTAACAAAGATCACTGGAAGTATAATACCAAGTGTAATTGTATAACGTAGTATTAATGAGCACCTAGTATTAAAGAGCACCAGCATGTTATAAACAGATGAAGAGACATCGAGCATGATTAGCTGCAGAATAGATGCATTAGTTATCACATGCCTACATGAGCAAGAGTACGAAAGGTCCAATGTAAGGATAGGCGGTAATAAAACTAAAAGACTTGAGGAAAACATTGAGGAAAACACTCAGATGACTGTTAAACTATGAATAAAGCATGTAGAAAACAGCAGATGTTTAACCCACCCTTAGGGGAAATGGAAGATACCAAGGAGGACACTGAAAGCACATGTTTTTAAAAAAAATAGACTCAACATTGTGGTCAGACACCATTAACTATGGACCAAAGAGGATGAGCCCTTAGGACTTGGAAAACACCTAGCAGATGACACGATTGTTTATTGTGGACCAAGTACATCAGATGACTTGAAGTGATGACCACTGGAGAAATGACACCATTGTTTCTCAAACACAGGAGAATGGATAAAAAAGAAAAATAATGGTGTCTAATCAAAGTGGCAATTCAAGGCCAGGAGGAGGTACTAAAGTTGTAAAACCACAGAAGGGGGGGTTCCAGAAAGAGTATAAAAGGCAGGAGCTGTGCATTGAGAGATCAGTACTTCCATGGAAGGACTCATGTTTGCTGTACTGCTTGCTTTGCTTGAACAGTAAACTTTGCTCACATCTGAACTCTTTTTGACTCAGTGTTTTATTGGTGACTGTTATTCTCTACAGTGTGGTGAAGATCCTGAAGACATCCGGCCCAGCTTCTTGATTTTTCCTCCACACTTTGCAGCTTGTAGCAGCTTTATCGCCAACCATGGACAGGGGTCTTATGTCCGTCACCAACATGTTCAAGATTGCTTCAGTCAGGACATTTACCTGCCCAGGTGTGCATGTTGCTGGCTTGGTAACAAAGCTGTCCATTGAAGAGGAACGTATTTTTTTAGCACTGTAACGTAGCGTTATAAAACATTAGCGTTATCACATTTCCTATTCAAACATGACATCACTGTTATAACGTTACAGCAAACACATAACATACGTGTGCTAAGGCTGATGAAATCGTCATCGTTAATGTTAACGTTTACAGCTATCAATATAAGTAGCTCACTGTTGACGTTAATGTTAGCAGCTAACTGTCCCTCTTCAGATTCAGCCACAACGACGTGCTTTCTTTTCAAATGCTCGTGCATCGCTGTAGTGCTCCCATGGAAGGCAAGTTCTGCCTTGCAGATTTTGCATTGCACATTCTTTTCATTTCTCTTGATAAAATGCTCCGTTTGCGGCTAGCCACGATACTGTTGATACTGGGCACAACTTCTCCGGTGACATCACGGCTGACCCCGATTACCACTACTGCGCATGTGCGTCAAGGACAGAAAGGCAGACAAGGCAGCGGAAGGTACAGCGGCAGTTTGGAGAGAAAAACAAAGCTTCAAAAAATAAACGACGACGTCGATTATTAAATTAGTCGTCGACGATTTTGATAGTCGACGTAATCGTGACTAGTCGACTAATCTTGGCAGCCCTAGTGTGTACATCTGGATTTTATACGGATACTGGACAAACTGGCCGCGGGAGGTCGTTGTTTGCATAATCCTGTTTAAAGTGATCAAAAGTAAAAATAAAATTGTAATAGCTAAAGCTTCGCTCTTTCGCGTCATGACGCTTGTGTCACAAGTTGATGACATCATTACAATACGTGTGGTGCAAAACGTGGTGACAACACGGTTTTAATTTATGACAGTTTCAATAATTTTATCAGTTAGGGTTTATTGACTTACACAGACTTTTAGCTTAGGTTGTACAGATTTTAGGGATATGAAGCATTTTAAGATAATCTAGGAAATTACCTCACAATAAGAAAAGATACCAACGTAGGCACTGGGGAAATATTTCTATTGCAGATGAAAAACATCTTTGCACTCTGAGCATATCTCAAAAACAAAAAAAAAGTACATATTTCAAATACTTATGGAGTGTTAATTATTTTGTTCATGTTTCTACATTCAGAATAGTTTGACCAATTACATTTTGTGTGTTTTTAGTAAAATCTGATGAAAAAAACATGTCAGATGTTTGAATTTTTTTTTTTATAAATGACACAATTTCAATACTTTTATCAATTATTATGGTTTATTGACTTACATAGCCTTTTAGCTTAGGTTGTACAGATTTTAGGGATAGGAAGGACTTTAAGATATTCCAAGAAATGACATCGCAATAGGCAAAGATACCAATGTAGGCACTGGTGGACCTTTTCTATTGCAGAGTTCAAAGAGTTAATGCAGTGTTCCTGAGACGTCACTATCTCTGTCATTTATATTTACTGCGAGATTTCTCAACTCCATCGTTTCTGAGAAGTAGCGGTCTACGGTGACGTCAACTTAACCACTATACACACCATAACATTTCACACAATCAAATCACAAAGCAGAAGAGCAGGCATGCAGCACCAACCATATGGCATCATCAGTTTGAAAACTGAGTCACCAACAGCATTAGGTCTGAGCACAGTTAGCTTTGCTTACATAAGTGGGCCCCTCCCTTTTAGCATACACTGCTGGAACTGTTTCAGTTTACCAAGATATCACGAGCTCAGTATCTGTTACATAAGTCCTGGTCAAACAGGTAACAGACTGAGCAGCACTGTGCCGTGTCACCGTCTGGCATAAAATGACACTGTAATACAATGCAAGAGGCTGCTGCGTTGGTGTGAGAGTGTTGCTTCAGGTACCACTGAGCAGATCCAGGAAGTCCAGTTTGAGTAACAGATGCAATTTAAGGGCTTATCAGACAGCAACATTGGTTTATAATATCGAGGCTGGATTTTACAACTCTGCAAAGTTATCTCAGTGACAATCATTTTATCTTCCATCTCGACAAAAGCAAGATTAACAGTAGAATTATATGATGGCGTGGCATTACGCTGTGGAGAACACTGAGCCCGCTTCAACTTTTTTGCAGATGACCCTACGTTTATTTTGACAGAGCCCTGTGCGTTGACACTGCCCTAATGAGGGAGCTGCGTTTTTTTCAAGCAGTGCCAATGTATGTCTGAACACAACCTTAGTCACCATCAAAATTCAGAGAATACACAGAGACAAAACAAGGCAGTGCCACAAAAGGGAAACTCAACAGTGTGTAAATTTGATTTACAGAAGTGCAGAGGAGAAAAATCCAGTTCAGGGAGTTTAGACAATGACAAACACACCGTCAGGATTTCTGTAGCTTGTTTCAACATGAACCAAATACGCACATCACCCACCCACCACATAACACAACAGGAGAGTCAACAGGAAATCATTGTCGAACTACAACTTGACTAACTAACCGCTTTGTGCACACTGTGAATGACAAACATCTCGATGATTATAAACTATTCTAGCAGTTCTGAATATTTGACAGTCCACATTTACACCCAGTCACAGCAGCACATAGAGTACAAGGCTTCATCCCAAGAGCTGACCTCATCTCCTTCTGCCAATAACAAACAGCCTTTCACACAAATACAAGCAGAATCCACCACGCAGACATCCCCGGCACACCAGGCTGCTCACACATTGTCAGCATTATTAAAGCGTTCACACATTGTGTGGGAGCATTACTGTGGGACCTACTGTGAAATAGAACTACATCTAACAGCAGGTATTGACAGGTCATACAGTCTGCTGTCAAACTTTTATTTTCTCTGCACGTTTTATAAGTCCTTTCATTTTTTTGTTATGGCGTCTTTGAGTTTGACCTTTATTCAGATTTCTTTGGTATGTTACATGAAAAAATATTGTTAACTATGAGCACAAAATATTGCAATTAGACTTTAAAACCTTGAACAGCAGGGTGTGTCAGGCACTTTGATGCACTGATTAGCAATGTTACGTCACATTAGTCATTGATTCTTGGAGGTGCTTTCCAGACTGTTCCAGGCGGCCGTTTGTTTCCATTCATGTCCGTATGTAATAAAATGAATTAGCATTTGACTCGTGAAACTTGCTTGAGTTGGGAAATCCACCACAGTTCAATCTCAAGAGTTTCAGGTAATGTTTTGTAGTGAAGGTGGCCTATCTCACCTGAAGTACAGTCAACCTCTGCTGAAGTCATAAAAAATGAGTATTTAAGTATTTTATGACATAAAACATTAACCATCATTGTTTACACCATCATTTATTAGTTAAACTGATCATGAGACAAGATGTGTTACAATCTGGGTGTCCTTCCACCTAACCTAAATATTTCACTGGGGGAAATCTGCATTAATGTTGTCAATGTTACGCACCATGATTGCATGGTAAAGCACTTTAATCACAGACTGATTTGAGAAGCCTTACACTGCATTACCCTCATTATATGAGAAGTAAGTTTCAGGACTATCATACAGGAACTAATAGAAACCAATGAATGCCCGAAACCGTACAAAAAAATGCATTCAGCTTTCTTTACATCACAATGAACCATTTTGAAAACAAGTGTGTAGTGGTATCCTGGCTGTACAGCAGTCTCACGTTGAAAATGATCGATTAATTGATAAGTTTATCAACAGGAAGTTAATCTCTTACTATTTTATTAATAAAAAATGGTTGAATTAATTAGCTGGTTTCTGTTTCTCAAATATGAGGATTTGTTGCTTTTAAATCTTTGTAAACTGAACATCTTTGGGTTTTGGACTGTCACAAACAAACAATATATAGATGTAACCCTGGACTTGGACGAGCATTTTTCACTTTATTCCAACAATTTATGGCCAAGCGATTAAGAGAAAAAAATAAATGACTGATTCACCAATATTGAAAATTATAGTTAGTAGCAGCCCTATTAATCCTGACAAAAGTCTGTTTACTAATGTGTTAATTTATTTACTAGATTTGATCATAGATATATTTCTTCCCTACACATATTATACTACTGTATTCTTTAAAGTAAATGTTTTATTAAGAGAAATGAAATAAAACTTCCCAAATGTATTCCTCCCTATAGAGTTCTGCAGGGATGATGTATTTTTGCAGGCCAACCCAGAAGTTAGCATCGCCTGGGTTCCCTCAACAAAAAGCCAATGGGATTTTTCCACTGGTTGTCCCCAACAACCTCTGTAGTCTCATTTAGCCACTTGTTAGCAACCACCTTTTTTAAAGAAACGTAAAAGCTTCAAAATTCACAAGTGGGGTATTTACTGATGTATTTCATGTTGTAGAACAAAACGTGAAAATCTCTTCAGCTTGTGTTAACCACAGACCTTATTTCAGGCATCTAACCAAAAACCCATTCAAGAAACCCACTGACTTTGAGACGAGGGAACCGGAAGTGCAGTGATACAGATATACAGATAATTCTATGTAATACTTCATACACAATACGGCAAAAAAACATTGCTTATATATTGGTTAATTGCTAAATTCATACACACAGAAGACGAATAGCATAACATTGCATTGTGAGTGAGTGAGTGCCAACAGCCAGACTTGTGTATTCTTCTCTCCAGGTTGATTAGATGTCAGTGATGAAGTGATCAGTCCACAGCCAGTAAAAATGCTTCATGAATTAACAATGTCTCTGCTGTTGTTCAGATGACTAAGTCTTAAGCTTGGAAATGTGATCAGCTGTTCTCCACCACTGTTGCCAAGAGCTGGGGACTTACAATATGGCCACCAGAGGATGCATTACAATGAAGGTGGTGGAACTCCACGTCAGGAAGATGTCCCTGGTGTTTAATGTATATTTTAATGAGATTGCTTAAGATTTTTTTTTTTTTTTTACATATTCATGTTGACCATTATACTGTTTGATGTTTTCACTACATTTGCGCCTCACATGCACAGAGCTCAGTCCTGATGCACTTCTTGTCACTATAACTCAGAACTTCCCACGTCCACCCATTAACGCTAACAGCATCATTGCTAGCGGCCACTCTTAAATCCACTCTGCTTATGTGGTGGATAATCTTTAGCTGGCATGGCTAATGTATAGCTCTTCAACGAGAGATGACACATCCAATCAGTTAGTACAAAAACGACCTAATCAACAGGCCACAGCCCTTGGCAAAATGAAACGCAGTAATATGGGAACATGTCCCCTCAGGCACTGAACAAGCAGCAGGACGTATGAACCATTTTCATGTCAAAGACACCCCTCCACCACCAGCTGACGCTCACTAGGCCACGGAGCCTCATTTCATCAAATTAAGTCTCAAGGACCCAAACTAAATACAACAGGGCATCCGCGCACGTTCAGTAACTCGGTTACTTTCAGGAGGAATTCAAATTATTGTGAAATTAAACGGTATAAACCTCCGGAAACCTCCTTTATGAGAACCACTGATGTAGCGATCCTCCTGATTGATCTCCTGTTGGGAAGAGAAGGGGAAAGTGGACGGGACCGTTGTGTCGAGAGGTAGCTGCTAAGCGTCAGTATACGTTACATGTACCACTTCAGGGACTTACGCCAACAGGAAGCCTGCGGCCTGGTCTGTTATACTGTCCCCGGACTACTGCTGATGCTTCCAGGTGAGTCAAGGCAGAGAGCAAACTCAGATACTAGCTAGGGTTAGCTAATTGGTGATAAAGGGTTTAGCCAGCTACACCACAGCCGTCCGTTTCCACGGTTCATTTAAAATTTATTTCACATTATGACGGGCAAAGCGTCCCTCAAGTCGAGCACATTGAACGAATACGTCGTTTACTGCGTTTATTTATTTATTTTTTTTTTTTACAAGGTAACAGACGTGTTGTTAATGCTAGCTGCCTTGCTACACCGACAGCTAGCTTAGTGGCTAACTTTGCTAACACTAAACACTGAACAGCTGATTGACCATCAGCTCGTCATAAAAACCCCGGAGAGGCAACCAGCTGGCAACCTGGAGCTCCGTGTGCCAGGCAGAAGTGTCTTTGAATACAACTCACCCAGATAGATGTCTCCAAATGACCCACTTCCAATCTTCCTGCCCAGTCTATATCGGTTTCCCACCCTCAGCTCCATGATTTGTAACCTGCGGTCGGCTAGCAAGCACGCTCGCTAGCTCTGAAATATCCAAAAATGTTCAGCTGTAAAGCCCGAGTCTGTTTAAAAGCAGAAGAGGCAAAACACCCGACACATTAAAATCTCTAAGAGCGAGGAGTTGTTTCCGGAAGAAGTCAGCTCTCACAATCTTTCGCCGTTTGTTTTAAAACACTCCGAACTTCATGTTGCGGCAATACGGTGCTTGTTAAAAAGGCTGAAGCGTGTACTTTATGCTCTCGCTGTTTTTGATGAGGCCACGCTTTAATTCTCCACGGATGAAGATGGATATTGGGGAGGCTACATTGACGACTTCGCTCGGATCCGCTCTGTTAGGATCCCGTTCAGCGACCTGCTGGAGGGGTCTGACATCACTTCCCTGCTGTGTGGCGATGAGGGAGGAGGCTGACAGAGAGTGTTTCAGCAGGGAGCTGCCAACAGATGCCGTTATCGGTAACGGCTATAGTGCAAGCAAACCCGACGCCTTTGTATGTACGTCCTTAGCTGTGAATTGTTATGAACTGTAGTGTGGGACGATTTAAAAACGTTTAGGTGATATTTGTGAAACAACAGCACCTGAAAATAGCTGGTGATAAAATTAACAATAGGCTTTCAACTACCACTGTGTTTGGATTACCATTGGTCAGTGGTGGAATGTAACTAAGTAGGCTACATTTACTCAAGTACTGCACAAATACACTATTTGACAGCTTTACCATTGGTTGGACAAAACAAGCATCGTACAAACCAAACCATCAATCGATTAATAGAGAAAATAATCCATAATAAAAATAATCACAAGTTGCAGTCAGATAAAAAAAAAACAAGCTCCACCTCAACCAACTACAACAGTAGTATCCTGCTTTTACGTTAATGTATGAGTAATAATAATTTAATATATAATTGTATAACAGTCAGAGTGGACATTTTTCTGCACCGAGTACTTTTAAAGTACATTTCCCTGATTATACTGACATACTTTTACTTAAGTAACATTTTCAATGCAGGACTTTTACTTGTAAGAGTATTTTTACAGTGTGGTATTTGTACTTTTACGTACCACAGTAGCCTAAAGGATCTCAATACTGCACTGCCATTGATTTGATGACATTTTGTAGTGCCCCCGTGATTGATTGAATCATTCATTCAATCAATCTTTTAACAGGCTCCTTTTCACTGTATGCTATTACATACATCTACTAAGGGACTAAGGGACAGTATGAAAATCATTGGGGTGGGGGGGATTTCATAAAAAAGCGAGACCATCCCGAGCCTTATTTAGCCTATATTTTCGATGGACCCTTCCCTTGATATTGAAAAAAATGCAATACCCTTCCCCAAAGATCTCAAACAAACAAACATCAGCCATACAACCACTCTCTCATTTTGAATAAAGAGCTGCTAAATCATCTAAATGGGTTTTTTTTTCTAGTTGTACCCTACTATTGCCCATGCATGGAATTATAATTTGCGGCCGCCATCTTTGCCTTCCTCCCTCAGTGACCTATGTTGTTGTTCCTTCGGTTTCCTGCTAGGGACCAATCTCCTAAAGTAAAAGAGTCTTGGTCCTGCACAATAACAACAGATAGGTTCCTTTGTCCAGCTGGCCTCAGTCCACCCTCTCATGGACAATGAACTACACGACCTCTTCTAAAATAAACAATAAAAATAAACAAAGTCGATCAATAGAAGACATAGATAATATCTAAATAGATAGATAAGTTAACTCTACATACCTCTATATTGTTGCTGTTCTTAGTAGTTTCTTTAAAAATGAACACTATATGTTACGTTACAAATGTAAGTTATAATGTAATTATTAAAGTAGCAAGTATCTGACGTGCAAAATAATATGTAGCTACTTCAGTCATTTGAATGTATGTGACGTATGGAAAGTACGCTTTTATTCTGAAGGACTGGGGTCGGAAGTCGTTTGCTCTCGTCGCTGGTAAAACACACGTTTCTGTTTTCTCGTTCTTAATGCAGTTAGTTTCTTCAGTGCGCTAAATTGAATGAATTGACAATGGCTTTGCATGGAAACAAGCTTCCCCTACGAAGGAAACGAGAGGACGGGGAGGATAACGACAATGTCGGCGTGAAGAGGGAGAAAACTGAAGCCAGCCGGTACTGTAGCTGCTCACTTACGTTCACTATCTTACATGTCAGTAGTTGCTCGAACTCCAATTTACAGTAGCTAGCAAGGCGGCAATTTAAAACCTATTTAAAGTTTTGAAAATATTTGCCTATCCTAAGTCATTGTCAGGGGTAGCTAGTTAGTGAGTTAACTTACTGTTGACTGCGACTGGCTAAAATAATAAATAAATAATGATCAGGTCACTCGCTTCATGTTGTTTAGGCCTTTAATGATTATTAACAATGTGGCAAAGTTGATTCCACCAAACAGAAAGTTGCCAAATATCACTCAAATGTTACTAAGCTGTTAAAGAATGGATTGTGGTCCAGATTCTCCACAGGCCGTGTGTAGAAGGCTCTTCACTAGTTGGTAACCCAAAAGTTGTTCTTTTCTTGGTAATAACTAATCTATAAAGCATTAGTAGGTGATTTGTTAATCTTTAAAAAGTCACAAGTTACAACTTACAAACCGTTCATAGAGGGTATTTTATTGGTACCAGAATTCTTAAATTTCTGAAATTTAGTATTGCTAAATTGCTGGGGAATTTACAACAGATAGGTTTTTTTTTTTTAAATCAAAATATCTGCAGCGGAAGCTAAGGTGTACTGACTTTTAGTCTCCAGTATGGGCCAAGCTCCAAAAACGCTGGATCCTACATTTCCCATAAAGCATCTCAATAGCATGTTTTCATTAGACCTTCCATGCCCGCTAAATGCCCACATCTTTCCAACTTCACACCTCCACCTAATACAGGCTATAGCCCAGGCTTTCTAATGTTATAAATTTGAAATCTTGGAAGCTAAGATGAGATAACCCTAATGACATCACTTTGACATCATCAGGGTTATTTTCTCAGGCTTAACAAACCGCCTCCAGAGCCACAGAGGACATTATAAAACTGTTTATACAGACCGATTAGTACTCTCTGTGACAAGGAAATCTTGATGAGTAAAAATCAAGTGCCTCTCTAAGTTAAAAAAAACTAATTTGTTTTGAGGAAAGATTTTGTGTAATTTACTTTAATACAGTGTGACTTTAAGTAAATTGAACATTTAAAGATGAAATTGTCATTGCAGACTAGTGAATTGTTTGAAGCAGCTGTTGCAAGGCCTTCCCCTGTCATAGAAACATTTTTTGACTAGTAGCCAGTTAAGTAAAAAAACAAGTTCAATTCAATTCAGTTTTATTTATATAGCGCCATATCATAACAAAGTTATCTCGGGGCACTTTTTCGAGTAGAGCAGGTCTAGACCTAATCTTTATATTTACAGAGACCCAACAGTTCCCACCATGAGCAAGCACTATGCGACAGTGGCAAGGAAAAACTCCCTTTTAACAGGTAGAAACCTCGAGCAGAACCAGGCTCAAGGTGGGCGGTCATCTGCCTCGACCGGTTGGGTTGAAGGGGGAAGGGGGGAGCGGGAGAGAGAGAGCAGGAGGAAAGAACATACAGCAGCACAATACAGTTCCACATAGGGATGTAAAGCAATAGTTGTGGTAATGGCATTGATGTTAACACCAACAGAAACAACACTAAGAGCAACATTATAATAGTAATACTAATAATAAGAGCAACAACAGTAACAGCAGCAGCGGGTGCAGAGCAGGAGCACGGGGGCAGCAGGCAGCAGCAACCACAGACCCAGACCCAACAGCTCCGGAGGCAGAAATACCTGCAGAAAGCAACAGAAGAGAGAGAGAGAGAGAGAGGAGAGAAAGCACACAACCACGGGAAGAAGTTGATAGTAACAAGCATTGATGGGATATGAGGGCTTACAGATGGAGAGGAAGAGGAGGAGAGAGGACTAGTGCATCATAGGGAAGTCCCCAGTCTAGGCCTATAGCAGCATAACTAAGGGGTGTTCAGGGTCACCTGATCGGGGCCCCCCTATGTTTTTATCAAAGAGGAAAGTCTTAAGCCTACTCTTTAAATGTGAGGAGGTTGTCCGCCTCCCCGCATAATAAACTGGGATCTGTCTCCACAGGAGAGGAGCTTGATAGCTGAAGGCTCTGGCTCCCATTCTACTTTTAGAGACTCTAGGAACCACAAGGAACCCTGCATTCTGGGAGAGCAGTGCTCTAGTGGGGTAATAGGGTACTATGAGCTCTTTAAGATATGATGGTGCCTGACCATTTAGGGCTTTGAAGGTGAGGAGAAGGATTTTAAATTCTATTCTGGATTTTAGGGAGCCAGTGTAGAGAAGCTAATATTGGAGAAATATGATCTCTTTTTCTGGTTCTTGTCAGTAAACGTGCCGCAGCATTCTGAATCAGCTGGAGAGTCTTAAGGGATTTATTGGGGCAGCCTGATAATAGAGAGTTGCAATAGTCCAGCCTAGACATAACAAATGCATGGACTAGTTTTTCTGCATCTTTTTGAGATAGGATGTGCCTGATTTTTGCAATGTTACGTAAATGGAAAAGGCAGTTCTTGAAGTTTGTTTTATTTGGGAGTTAAAGGACATATCCTGATCAAAGATAACTCCAAGATTCCTTACGGTTTTGCTGGAGGCCAGGGCAATGCCATCTAGAGAAACTATATCTTTAGATAATGTGTTTCGAAGGTGTTCGGGGCCAAGTAGAATAACTTCGGTTTTGTCTGAGTTTAACATCAGAAAATTGCAGGTCATCCAGGTTTTTATGTCCTTAAGGCATGCTTGAAGTTTAGCTAATTCATTGGTTTCATCTGGCTTGATCGATAAATATAATTGGGTATCATCTGCATAACAATGAAAATTTATGGAGTGCTTCCTAATAATATTGCCTAAAGGAAGCATATACAAGGTAAATAGAATTGGTCCAAGCACAGAACCTTGTGGAACTCCGTGACTAACTTTGGCGTGCATGGAGGATTCATCATTAACGTGTACAAACTGATATCGATCTGATAAATAGGATTTAAACCAGCTTAGTGCAGTACCTTTAATGCCAATTAAATGTTCTAGTCTCTGTAATAGAATGTGATGGTCAATGGTATCTAATGCAGCACTAAGATCTAGTAAGACAAGTACAGAGACAAGTCCTTTGTCTGATGCAATTAGAAGGTCATTTGTAACTTTCACCAGTGCTGTCTCTGTGCTATGATGCACTCTAAATCCTGACTGAAAATCCTCAAACAGCTTGTTGTTGTATAGAAAGTCACACAACTGATTGGCGACTGCTTTCTCAAGGATCTTAGAGAGAAAAGGAGGGTTAGATATAGGTCTATAATTTGACAAAATCCCTGGATCAAGAGTGGGCTTTTTAAGAAGAGGTTTAATTACAGCTACTTTAAAGGACTGTGGCACATAGCCTTTTAATAAGGACAGATTGATCATATATAGTAAAGAAATGCTAACTAAGGGTAAAACTTCTTTAAGCAGCCTAGTTGGGACGGGGTCTAAGAGACACGTTGATGTGGAAATCATGGAAGTTAGTTGACTAAGGTTGATGGGAGAAAAGCAGTGTAAATGTACATCAGGTTTTACAGTTGTTTCTAAGGTTCCTGTGTTTGAAGATAAGTCAGTACCAACTGAGGGCAGGAGGTGCTGAATTTTGTCTCTAATAGTTACAAGTCAGGAAATGTGTTTTACTTCTCAGGCTTCCATGTAAAGTTGAACCAACTGTGTGAGTCTCACCATGCCACTTTGTGCTTTCACCAGCTTGGAGTCTTGTTTGGATCAACCGATGGATTCAGACAGTATCCATGAAGTCATCAAGTATACACCCTCACCGCTACCAGGTTAGGTGACTTTATTACGAGTGGCTCACCTCTAAGACAGTCTGAAACACTCTGAGCTGCAGCTGATGTCTTGATGTTTACAGATCAAACCACAAGAACCTTCTCATGCTCCCTCAAACATGATGTTTTATTTCCTCTCCCTCTCTCAGCCAAGCATTATGATGCCGACACCACCGAACCAATCAGCTGCGGCCTTCAGACTTTGGAGGAGCTATTGTCATGGAAACGAAGTGAGGCAAACCCCTTCGTGGCGGTAGTCCCACTGGCACCACGTGAGCCTACTCTGGCCAGTTGTCCACGTCGGACCTTGGTGTCTCATGACATGATGGGCGGCTACCTAGATGACAAGTATGGATGCATATTTAGGGCTAGGAGCATTCCGTCAGGAATCAATCACTTTATGATCTCACCCCTTTCGATTTGAACACATTGGCTAATTATCCACAGGAATAGCATTATTATTTTTGAGCATTAACCACCACACAGCAAAACACAACCAGCAATGTGTACTTTAAATACTTTCATTTCACGGATGGATTCTTTGATTCCATTTTTCCACTTTGATTTTTGATTCTGCTTGAAGATTTCTATAGTTTGGGTCCATGAGCCATTCATTTCTCATGGAGATGACTGTCTTCCTGCCATTTTGTTTATCTTGTACCTGCAGTCAAAATCCATGTTGTATCATAATGCCATGTCATGCTTTCGTCTGTGGTCAAGGTTTGTCCAGGGGACAAATGCAGAGGCTCCATACGCCTTCTACCACTGGCAGTACATTGATATTTTCAATTACTTCACACACAACCTGGTGACTATTCCTCCTTCTGTGTGGACCAATGCTGCACATAAACATGGAGTCATCGTTCTTGGTGAGCGAAAAGGCAAAAGATAACAGAACCAGGTCCATTTTAGTGACCCTGAATTTCATATTTTAGATGTTGGGCATTAAGATTTGAAATACAGTTTGTTTTAGAATTTGATGGCACAACTATTTGAGTTCTGTCTTATTAATCAGGCTTCCTGTCTTCATGTCTGCCCTCAAGTATAAAATCTCCTGCTGTGATTGGCCTGCTTTTCCAGGGACTTTCATCACAGAGTGGACCGATGGAGCCTCGATGTGCGAGGCCTTCCTGAAAGACGAGGAGTCGTACCGGGCAGTGGCTGATAAGCTAGTCCAGATCAGCCACTGTTATGGCTTCGATGGCTGGCTCATTAACATAGAGAACGCCCTCAGTGTGAGTAAGACTTTTATATTGGCCATCACCACAGTGCTTATAGTGCCCATAGAGTAAGTCAAAACAAGATGCTTATTTATGATTTTGACTTGCTAAATCAAAATTATGAGATGGTTAAAAATGGAATTTAGTCAAAACAATCAAACAAAAAAAAACTTTATGAGGGTGTTGAACGCCACATAACGTTAGCAAGTTAACGTTATGTTACCAAGTTAATGTTACGTTAGCTAACATTACTTGCAGCTATTTCATTAGAATGAAATGCCATAATTCCCATTCATCCAACCAGATTTACTTCTAAATGTGTACAAATATTCGTGGTCCCAGAGGACTAAAGCTACTGAATTTTGTGATCCTCTGATTTTTTTATCTAGCACCATCATCAGGTCAACGTTTCTGACCAAATACCTGCAGAACTACTGCCATCCCCTCGGCCTCAGCTGTACTTAGTTTAGTGCTGTTTAGCAAATGTTAGCATGCTAACACGCTAAGCTAAGATGACGTGGTTGTAAATATACATAAACATAAACATAAGCATTTTCACATTGTCATTGTGAGCATTTTAGCACGCTGATGGTAGCATTTAGCTCAGTGTAAAGCCTAACAGAGCTGCTAGCATGGCTGTAGACTCCTACTCTTGCTTCATTTTCCTGGTGGAAACTTTGGGGCTTCCATATGAAAGTTATTGTTTTGATTGTTAATATCAATGTTAATCTGACGTATAACTTCCTTCACTCGATAGAAATAAATAATGCTCAAAAATGTAATTCATAAAAAGATGTAACAGCAGATTGTGGACATAAACTCAGTGTTTCACAGTTCACTCATGTAAACATGTTTGTAGTGGCCCTCTCCTCAACATCTTGACCTTTATCATGCTGACTGAAGTATGTAATGTCCTGTGATGCAAACAGACTGTGTGAGCTGCCCTCTGCTTGCAGGAGGTTGCGGTGAAGAACACCCCTTTGTTCCTGCGCTACCTGACAGACCAGATGCACGAGCGGGTGTCTGGCAGCCTGGTCCTGTGGTACGACAGTGTGACCGAGGACGGAAAGCTACAATGGCAAAATGAACTCAACCAGTCCAACAGGTGGAA